>OZ005743.1:162598027-162771020 GCA_963930735.1 Dioctria linearis
ATACCGTAAGTTATTTATATATAGAAGGTATAGTACTGGCGCCAATATTGAGCCCTGTGGTACTCCGCAGGTGGCTATTAAAGGGTCGCTCAGGATTTCATTTATTTTTGTTTGTATTTTCCTTCCCGTTAGGTAGCTTTTTATTACGTTGTTTACTGTTCCTCGGATTCCCATTATGTATAGAAAATCCAGTAATAGTTCATGATGAACTGAATCAAAGGCTTTAGTTAAGTCCACAAAACTGTTCCTACATATTTTCCTTCATCCAGATATTTATTTATTTTATTTAATGTTTCCGCTGTAGCCAGCTCTGTGTTACTTTTTGGCTGAAAGCCAAATTGATTTTTATCTATACCTCCATTTACCAGGATGAATTTTCTCAGTCTGATTTCTATTATTTTTTCGAATATCTTACTCACATTGCTTAACAGAGATATAGGCCTATAATTATTCATTAGTGTTGAGTCGCCTTCTTTCAAAATGGGTGTAATTATCGTTCTTTTTTAGGCAGTCGGGAAAGATACCGTTTCTCAGCATTTCATTTATGAGATGTGTGAGTGGTCTCCCAATAATGTCGAAAACATCTACTAAGTATATCATCAACTGTGATTACCATCCTTTCCCGGTGCGGCATTCTTTTTGAGGTTTTTAACTATATTTCCAACCTCATCTATATCTGTAGGCATTAAGAATATTGACCTCATCGCCATTTTATTTACTGTTGGGTGTTCAGTTTGTATGCTATTTTGGATATTTGCACCAATATTATTAAAGTAGCTATTGAAATTTTGAGCTATCTCCTCCGTCCTCAATATGGTCGCATTGTTCAGATTTATTTCATGTATTTGTCCCTTGTTATTTGATTTTTCTTTATTTAATATGTCCTTGTTTATAATACGCCATAGTTTTTTTTGGGTCCTTACCGTCTTTTAATATTTTACTATTTATGTCTCTTTCCTTGGCTTCTCTTATTGAGGTTGTTATTTTGTTCCTCATTCTCTGATAATTGATCCGCAGGTATTGATTGTCTGGTTGTGTTTTCATTTTTACATATAACGTATCCCTTTCTTTCATTTCCATTATTATTTCGTCTGTTAGCCAGGTATTGGATCTATTTCGGACTTTTCTGTAGGTGGTGTTATCTTCTTTCGATTTTTTTATGATATCTATTATCTTTTCAATAGTTATATCTTGCGAGGTTGCGAGCTTCTCTCGAACACATTTTTTATATTTTTACTTATTTATTTTTTTAATACAGGTTGTCACCATCGACTTTTTGGGTTTTTCTGGCAGTTTATACATATAGTTGAGTTTGATTTGCATTCCATGGTACGATGTTCCCCTGCACACTTACCACATGTAGTTTTGTTTGTTTGTTTGTTTTAGTTGTTTTCCAGCTTTGTGATTATAGCCATTACAATTGTAGCATCTTCTTACTCCGTAATCTTCTTTCACAAAATGTGTATTCCATTCGATGATCACATGTTTTCCAATTATTTTCTTATAAGTTGTGCCGCTGACCTCTATGTAAATTGTCCATTTCCCATTTTTTTTATTTTTCCTACTATGTACTATTTTAATTTTGTCCTCGTAATTTATGTAGCAGTTTAGCTGCTTAAGCTCTATTAGAAAATCTTCTGTAGTATAATTTTTTTCCATGTTTGTGATAAAAAGTGTTGGATTTCTTTGTTTTGTTATGTATATGTCGTATTCCGCACCTAAGTTGTTTTTTGCGAAGAAAAATATTAGATTACGAAGTGAAAATGAAAGACTGAAATTAGAAATTTCAAGACTAGGAAATCAAAAACATGGAATTACGAAATTCCTTAGTTTATGAATATGAACTAAAATTAAAAGAATGCAATGACAAATGGCAATATCGTTTGGGTCAACTATCAATACCGCAAATTTCTGATCCTAAGGGAGAACAGCTTTCTACAGCCAGATTTGAAAAACCCTCCATTAATTACTGGCAGCTGATTGCGCAAGCAATAATTGACTCAGGAAAAGAAAAACGGTTTTAATTTCTACTGAACTTTATTATTATCCGCCTCGAACTCAACTGTTTAATTTTTATATTTTTACCTTCCTCAATTGTCAAATCGACCTGAAAAATTATTTGTTTTGTCATTTCAGCAACGTTCAAACACCTCCGATTTGCAAATTAACTGACCCAGTTACTTAATTAAATCGATCGACTAAACTCAGTACGGAAATGTGTAAAAGTTATTGAGTAAGCAAAACAATGACGATAATTTATGGGGCTTGCTTGGGTTGTTGGATTGTTGTGAAGTCTGAAACCTACATTGATCCCATATTGGACTTTACAACAGCAGGAACTGTATTACTCATCAGTACGGCTTGGTTTTGACTAAATTCGCTAAAATCTATTTCATATCAAAACTCTCTAAAAGATAGTTTTTTTTTTTTAAATAAATTACCAACACTTAAGGCCCAAAACCACGAAGGTGGCGAATTTGCTTTGCCAACTCATAAAAAAAATAAATCTGAATAAATTTTAGTAAATAAGCATTTAATACTATTGAAATTAATTGGATATATCTATACATTGAGAAAATTATTTCAAAAATAAGTAATTATGATTAATTTAACAGAAAACAAGGTTAAAAAGTCATTTCGGGCACGCGTCCGAAACACCAACTTGTAACTTCAACTTATGTACTTAAAAATGTAGTAAAATCCAACTTTAAATGTTTTTCAACATTCATTGTGAGTATTTTGGTTCCTAAAAAATACATTTTTTAAACTAACATAGACAAAATAAATTTATTTTAAACGCAGGATTAGTTTAAAGTTCTTAAAATTATTATTGTTAGATTGCGATTAACCTCAAAATACGGCATCTAAGATGGCGGGCGTCGGAATAAAGTGCGCGAAAGTTTAAAAACGTCATTTCGGGAACAGACATTATGGCAACGTTCCTGAACATGATGACACGTTCCCGAAATGACTTTGATGTTCCCGATATGACGTTATTAGCGCTGAGGAAATATTGAACTAGTATTTTGTGGAAATTAGAGTTTTATATTTACTTGCAGTAAACATGGAAACAAAAGAAAATGGGAAGAAGAAGAAACGGTCTACAAAAAGCACTTAAGAATTATAGTTCAGCTTATTTACCCCAGCAGAGAAAAAGCGAATGCAAGGAAAAGAAAATTTTTAGATAATATGACAGAGGTACAAAAAGAAATTAAACGAGCTAAAGACAGGGAGTACCACCAGAAAAAGAAAGCGGAAAACAAGGTAAATAAAATATCGGATTTGACTGAACGTGAAAAACGAGTGCTAAGAAAACAATGGAAGAAAGCATCAAAAAAGTATAGAGACAAGAAAGAAGATGTTAGCAAATGCAGTCAGTGATACGCCTCCGCCTTCAGATAATGAGCTAGACATACCATTATTACCATTATAACCCTCTCGCAGTTTATTGCAAAGACAACGTGGAAGAAAAAGAGTAAAAAAAGACCGAGCAAAAGCATATCGAAAAATATTAAAGCAACAAGGTATGATTACAGAAATGAGACGTGAAATTGAAGCAATGAGGAAAAATTTTAAAAAGAATGGAACAACTAGAGAAGAAGAAAAAATATACCAATGATTCCTAATAGCAAAGTGGATGCCTTAATTAAAGATATACCTCCTCAAGTAAGCAAGCAGCTGTTATTTGGGGAGGTATTATCAACTCAACTGAAGACGAAGCCAACAACATTACAGAAAAAACTCAAAAGAGAGAGAGGTTTTTTCAAAAATGTGTCAGTGTTACCGATATTAGGAAATATAAATTGTTGCATATGGCCAAGAAATTTATGCCCAAAGAGAAAAATAATCAAACCATTCTGAGATCTGACCGTAAAGTTCGCGAAGTTGTTTTGAAGGCCGGATGTACCCCAAAAGATCAAGGATTTCTTCCAAAAAGGACGATGTTAGTAGGATGTGCCCAGGTAAAAGGGACTTCGTAAAAAAAGACGGTGTCAAGAAACAAAAACGCGTCCTTTTATCAACAATCAAAGCATTACATCCAAAGTTTGTTCAAGAAACTGGAATCAATTTACCATACACAACATTACTAAGAGCGAAGCCATTTTTGGATCGTAGCACCAAAACTAAAAGACCGTCAAACTTGAGAGCTTCGAACTAAAACTAAGGAAATTAAATAGCTTACATCAAACAGGTTGCCGGGACACTGAAGCATTTATTAAAGAATATGTTTTGTGACTTGATATCCTATGAATGTGTGAATGGTTTATGCGATAATTGCAAAGAACTGACATTAGTAGAAGGAGAAAACGAAGATTCTGTGACATATTTTCAATGGCAATCCGTAAACAAAGAAAATATTATTAAGGGAGAAAAAAATACATTTAAAATTACAAGTAAAATCTGTATTACAACCACAGTCAAAGAGTTGAGAAAAAACTCTAGCTGAAGAAATTCCCATAATGAAACAACCTCTTTATGGCATTTACAACTATAATAAACAAAAAAAAAGACCTGAAAGAAAAAATGACTGAGAATGAGATCATGATCCAAATTGACTTTTTGGAAAATTACACGACAAAATACTCAACAGAAATACAGTCGTCGCACTACGTCAAAAATCAATTAACTATTCATATTGGAGTTTATTACTCACGAAATGAAGACCATCAGTTGCAAACCACGTCGTTTGCTACAGTGAGTGAAAATTTAGATCATCAGGCCCCATGCAGTGTGGGCACATATGAAACCAATTTTAAGGAAAATTTTGGAAAACAAGAAAATTGACACCCTGCATATTTACTCTGATGGACCAACGTCGCAATATCGTAATCGTACAAATATAAATCTATGGCTCAAAACAATAATTGACGAATACAAACAAGTAATAAAAGCTACGTGGACATTTAGCGAACCCGGACATGGAAAAGGGCCCAATGGATGGTGTAGGTGGAGTCCTAAAAAGAACTGCCGATAGCCATGTGTTGATGGGAAAAGATATCAAGACTGCCTCAGAATATGTTAATCTGTTTAAAGAGTGTAATATCCACGTGGAAGAAATTTCTGTTGATGAAGTTAAAGTCATGAAGAAAATGATCCCTAAATCAATTGATGCTGTTCCAGGTGTAATGAAAATCACCAATATTGTTTGGCAAAAAAGGCCTTGAAGTTATTATAGAATTGTTCCAATATAAAAATTTGCAAAAAGTGTTAAAACTGCAAATGCTTTCCAGAAATGAATGCAGCGATTTTATCGAACCCACGGATGTTGATATACCTTTAGAAATAGAATCGTGTCAACAAGAACCATCTAACATAAATTTTTCAAGATCTGACGAATACCAATAACAGACAAAAATTTTGAAAATAATTTCTGATCGCCAGAAAGCTCTAAAGGTCAACGTTAAGGATAAAGCAGCTGGATCGTCGTATAATACAAATAACAAAGAAAATATTCATCTCAATTTAATTGGTCCTGGAACATTTTTATTGGTTAAAGTGCCTACCCAAAAAAGAGGAATATGTTCTATAGATACCTTGCCATCAGTCAGACTTGTGTTGAAGACGACGGAGAACTCAAAGTTACTTTCCTGAGATCAGTGCGCAATACTGCGAAGATATTTCAGCTACACCCAACAGATGTATCTTATATTACATTTGAACAAATTTTTAAAGATTATACCTACGCCATCACGGAAAATTGAAAAAAACCACGAGTATTACCATTTTAACTCTAATGTTGATATATTTGAAAAAAAAAAATGATCAATTAATATTTTATAAACGTGTTTTTTGATGCAGAAACGTGCAAATTTAGTTAATTTTTCACATGGTTGTGTTACCTATTTTGTTTATTTTATTATTATAATTTTTAAAAGTCTAATGTGTGACTGTTAATTGCATTTGATTTGTGATGTAAATTCATTTTCAACTTTGTTGATAACACTGTATTTTGTTTTATTTTTGTAATTGTTAATTCTATAATGGAATGTAACTACTACAAGGATTGATTAAATATATTATAAAAATATATTTTAGCATTTATTACTTAAAAGAAAAACACCTTTACCAGTAACAAAATCCCAACTACATCATTCAGTGAACGCCTCAGTTATTCCGGGAACACTAAATCATTTTCGGGAACACCACTTTTATTTGTTTTTTATTAGTAATTTCAAATATTTTTAAATGGGTAAATTCTTACATACAAAGAAAATAAAGTTCTTGTTATGATTCTAACCAAATTTACTTTTCAATTCATTCGTATTCTCTAGTATAGTAACTTTATTGCTTCAAATTTGAAACTTAATGATCATTTTGATTTTCAGTTTATTTTTTTTGGAAAGCATGCTCAAATTTTTACGTATTTTTCTTTTGCGCTTAGTTAATATAATAAAACACTGTAAGAAATAACAATTAACGGGTGTTTTTAAGTTTGATTCTATTTTAAAAATTATATTTAGTATCGTTCCCGATATGACGAATTTTACTGCCGAGTTCGCTTAAAATCGCTGTAATAAAAAGAAAAGTGAAATCTGGGCGCGCCCCTTCTAAATCTATTAAGAACAATAATGTAGCAATTATTTTAACTCTTTAATTTTGCTATTCCTTTTAAGATTTTATGTGCAAATTACTAAATCGGAATTCGCCACCTTCGTGGTTTTGAGCCTTAAGAGCTGTTGACTTAGATACTATTTATAAACTTATCAAAAGTAAAAAAATTTTAGGTAATCATAGTATTCGTAGTCAAAGAAGAGGTTGTGAGCTGAATGTTACCAAAATTGCCATTTTACAACGAAAATTTACTATCAGCAATTTCCGTCGCAATATTTACGATTTCTAGAGATCCGGTATTAAGCTAGGTTTAGAAGGATTCTCTCAGGAAATTTCCTGTATGAACGTCATTAAAAAATATATAGATACCTGTTGTGAAATTTCTATTTATATAAGGAAATTTAATGCTTTCGAAGAATTTATTGTATCCACCACAAACGATAGAGATTATACAAAAATTCGGCTTTGTAGTCTTAATTTAATTTTTAACAATATTTTTTTTTTAGAATCTTTTGTTATTGCCTCACCTTCATAATTAAAATTTTATTTTTATCTTATAATTAGATTCTAAAGTTTGTAAAAATTAATTCCTGTAAACTAGAAAAAGAAATTAAGACGAACATAAAAACATTGAGGAAAAGTCATTTGTCTATTGGAAATGTTAATGTATAAAGGAAAAGTTAATTTTTATCTCCAGCACATAAAAGGACTTTTTCAAATGGAACTTTGGCGTGTTGAATTCAATTATTAATCTAGCATACAAAAATTAAATGTTTTTTATTGAAAGTAGTAAGAATAATTTTTTTTCAAAAGATCTCATGTAATTTCATAGAGCATTTAAAAAGTTACGCTCATCAAAAATGTATAGAAATCATTAAAACTCAAACTAGTTGCATCAATCGCTCCAAATCTGTTAATGGAGCCCGGTCACCACCCCTAATCCAAAGAAATTTTTAAAAAAGTTCTGTACTTTGCATACATCCTGATACCAGGAAGTACTTTCCTATTGGTCGCCACGAATAGTCCTTGGGATGGACCAATAATTTTTGGCAACCTTCTATCCAAACTCCGCCCAAATCAACTTCCGCATATATATATGGTTAGGAATAGGCTGACTTAGGATACCTTTTAAGGATGGTAATAAAGAGCCCTCGAAATAACGTCTTAATGTGAAAAGGGAGGGTATCAAATTAAAGGAAATTCATGATATAACTACATACATATAATGTATACCTATTCAATAAGGGAAGAAAAGAAAAGGAATCCCTATAAACTTCTTCCTTATGTACTAACTATATTGTGAATTTTCCGCTGTAATAGGGGAATCTCATATAATGTATAAGGGCCACTATAGCTCCTGTCCTCTCACATATAAATATTGACTTGTTTTCAATGGGGAAATACCCCTGGCTGACAGTAGCTGGTCCCCTTTTATATATATGTATAACTGGCGGTTATTGCAACAGGAGGCAAATACTCACCCCTTGTGATTATACACAAATTTTCTCATTGTAGGTATATACGGAAAGGGAGATCCACCGTTTGAGTTTTTCGTTTATATGGAACAAACTTGATAGTCTCTGGTTCAGTTCATTACGGACAGGAAAACCGGTAGGATTCGTCTTTTGTGCTGCAATATCGACGACTTGTAGTGCTATCATTATTATATGTACGTTCGAAATTAACTTGTTGATTAAATCAGTGCTTTCAGTTATATTTGTTAAATTCAAATTTTGAGTGGTGAAATTAATAGTACAACCGTAAAGTAAACTAATAAAATAATAGTAGAATAATAATAGACAAAAAAATGGCAGTTCCTTTCTATATTCCTGACCAAAATAAGCTGGGCCAACAAAAATCTAAAGGAGGACAAAATATCAATATTCCTGTGGACCAAAATTTAGTGCAAAGCACTTTTTGTTGGGAACTTATCGCCAAAGCATTTTGTGATGCATTGAAGCAATACTATTTGCAGAGTTTATCCTCGAATAGCGGATTCATTAGGATATCCTTTGAATATAAACCGAGCGAAAAACTAAAAAAAACAACATAAATCCAAGATGTTGGACATCTTTAAAACAAACAAAAAAAAATGGAAAGCTTCATCAAAGTGTTTTGTGATTTTTCTAATACCCTAAACAAATCGGTGGCCAAGCACCTCTTAAGCAATTACTGCTTGTTGTAAATATGGCTTAAGTGTTTTCTATTTTTATTGGAAGTTATTGTAAGCAGTTTTTTCTAGTATTAAATGTATGTGAGTGTGTAATTAAAAATAAATGAAAAAAAAAATTTGAAAATTCTATTAAATATGATAAGGGGGGAAAAAACAGTATAATTCCATTGTATATTTTTGGAACATTTGAACGTGGTGAGAGGGCAATTTAAGAAAAACCGATTATCTTTCTCCACATTTTTTTTTTTTTTTTAACATTAATTAAGTAAAGTGAAAGTGGCAAGGACTTAAAATCATGAACTCAAATTTTTGTGATAATTTAGTTTTAAAATTCGATCTCTATTATGTGGTTAAGAGTAGAAAGTATTCTAAATTGTCGTAAATTGTTCTGGTATATATTTAAATAGTCCCCAACTAGATCTTAATTTCAGTTTTATACTTTTTTAAAAACCAAAATTTGTTTGTAAAACCTCTAAATATATACATCGATTTCAATAAAAAAAAAACAAAAATTAAATTAATTTTCTGTGGTGTTTTTAATTACATAAAATTTCCTCTTAATTTCTGGTGCAATTAAAAGTTTTATTCTGAAAAATTTTTAAGTTTTATTTTCTGTGAGAGATTAAGGCAATATCAGAAATTTTTTTAATATTTTCATTTTGTGCAGGTAGGTAGTTGGCGGTAATATGAAAATCTATTTATAAATTAATTTCACATATTGCATAAATTAAAAATTTAATTTTTTAATGTTAGTCCCAAAAATTTTAAATTCTCTCCAAACTGTTTTATATTTTTCATATTAATTTGGTGATTAAATTTGCAATGGAAATTTGGGTTTAACATTTCTCTTGTGTAGATCGATTTAAATTTTGTCTATCGCTAAAAATCTATTCTTAACAATATTTTTATAATTTTATTTTAGTGAAAATGGCATAGGCAGAATGAGTATTAAGTGAGAATTATCGTTAACACAATTTCAAAATTTATACTCTCTACCTACATTATGAGGTTTTCTAAAACAATAAAAAACAAGAAAAATTTTAAATTTATTTTTGAAGTAAAGTTTTTTAGTTAGTGCAGATTTTCCATAATTATTTCGATTATGTTCGTTAATCTCAACTAATACTTGATTTGCTTAGAAGTGTTGTGTAATTGTAAATTAATTTGTTCATTTTGATAATTGCGTGGCAATTAAAGGTAATCTTCCTCTAAATCTATTGTCAAATATTCAATTAAAAAATAATAATTAAGTCCGATATCATTTTCTGAATTTATTAGGTACTTAGAAATTATTTCGTAGCCTTTTTGATAGTTGAGATTCGTGTAAAATTATCTCCAACACAAGTTTTTTTTTTCTAATTTGCTTGTTTTCTAGCGCTTTTGCATAATATTGAAATTTTCAAAGTTTTAAGTGCAAAAATATATTAAGCAGGAAAATGTGTTCTGCTAATAACAAATCAAATTCCTAGGAATACTCCATGGGTGTTAGCAGGTAGGTAATTAAGCGTAGAGTACCATTTTGGTAGACGAGGGCTAAAGAAAAAAACCATTTTACTTGAAATTTTAATTCTTATTTCTCGAGATGACAAAGCGAATGTCGAATTTACAACTGCAGTGATATTTTAGGCAGCAATTAAGTACAGTGCAGCTGGGCTGATAACAATGAGTAAAAAAATTACGGTAATAACAGTAGATAAAATGTGTACAAAAGATGTTACTCGACCAGTTTGGATTTTAATTTATTTATACAAATAAATGTGATAATGATTAACTCTGGTTACTATAGCTAGTTTTAATGCAACTCGTAAACAATGGGCATAGGAAGCGAAGCTGAATTTTATAAAAAATATTTGTTTTTTCTTCATTAATTTTACATTTTATAGACATTTTTTTTTTATTGATAATATTAAAAAATTTCCGTTAACAAATTTATTTGACCTGTGGACCATAGAAATGAAAAAACCAATTTTTTGTGTAAGATCTATTTAAAAAAGCAGAGATATCATAATTATTTATTATCATATTAATTCAGTTTAATCAATTATTTTATTATTATATCATTTACTTCATTATAAGGTAATAAAAATAAGCAAAAAATAAAGAAATTCATTTCGCAAAAATTAGCATAATTGTTGGACAATTTGTAATGCTTTATTAAAAGTGTTTCAAACATGAAACGTGATGCAATGAGAAATCTTGCTACGTGCTCTCGATAAAAAGTATTTATATATTAACATATTTATTGACCTAATAATATTATAATAATTACCGAACTTCCGTTGACGGTGATTATAGAGATAATCATATTGATGGGACCCCTTTGATCGGTGCACGGTATGAGAATTTCCAAACCTAGCGGGATGTTATTCAAAATATCATTTCAAATAAAATGCTTTCTGTTTTACTTTTTAACAACAATGTTAAATGTAAATTGGACGCATTTTGTAATTATCGGTCTCCTATCAGAGTAGTAGATCTTGAAAGTAATTAGATGTGATAATTGTTCTGAGGCTGTGTTGTTTTTCACGGTGATTGAGTTTTGTTTGTTTAATATACTTGTTCCAGGTAAGTTTGATATATTTTTATTGTAATGCATTTTATTACTGTCGTATAAAATACGTATAAGGTCTGAGGAAGAAAAGATGCAACATTTTAGTGATATTTTTAATTTGGCTACAAATATAGTTAGGTATTCGATGTAACTTCTGCTTAAGACCACACAAATATTAAACCTAGGCGTGATGGCTTTCAAGAAAATCACAAATATCCGGCACATTCTTGCGGTACTCATAGATTTTTTTTGCCTGCGAGCTTTAAAGTAATGCTCAGACAAATTTTTGATTTTAATCGGACAAAGTCAGCCGTAAGGAAACGATTTTTGAATTATTTGCGCAAGAGATATACAAGAGCTTTCTAAACTTGCTCTGAAAAACTGAGAATTACAATTACTACCTTTTGCTTCAAAATTGAAGAAAAATGGGAAAAGTAGTAAGCATCGGGATCGTTTTTTACCTTCAAATTCAACCTGGCTAGATAAATATATCATTTTGCCTGACTACATATATACTGAGACAACAACAATAAATTTTATCAAGCTCCGCAGTAAGAACACAAAAAATACCAGAAAATGACCAAAATTGTGTGGAGAAAAGAAAAGACTAAAAGCGTAAGGTAAAACGGCTTTTGGTTTAAAAGAAATAAGTGTAGCTAACCAGATGAATCTTCGCAAGACGTGGAAGAGGGGCTCAAGAAAACTGGTCGTGGAAATCTCTGTAGCTACACCTAATAGGGGTACTGATGTGAAAAAATTATGTAAAAGACTTAACGCTGAGCCAACATCAACGAGTATATGTTATAATGAGGCATTGGCCACGACTATAACGAACCATTCCCAAAGAATATATCCCTCCGTAAATAAACCAAAAATAGTAGTGGGGTGTAAAAGTTGTCGATGTATAAAATGTGATTCTTTAAATCCGGGATCGTTTGAGAAAATCCAACAATAGCGTTCGATATGGCACCCATATCTGGTATGTTTGGAAGAATGGTGTTATCTCCAGCACCGATATAAGCCTCGAATTTATAAGAAAATCCAGTTGAATCACGTTTAACAAATTGAAAACTAGTCGAATTTTAAAAAACGGATCGTTTCCTTCTTCAGTTTCTGTTTGGTTTTGTTTTCATGAGTTCGATGTTATTAAAACTTAGAAATCTCCTGATCTAGCAAATATTGCTCTGGTGCCATTGCTACATTCCATCCCCAATATTTTTCAACACTCAGATGTCGATATAAAGGCATTTATATTAATATGGCAATGTTATTTCGACACGAATATCTAATATTGAATTTCGTTGGAATGTCCTTTTACGATGATTTCAAATTCGCTTCTCGGCCAATCAATTCCATCACTGAAGAAATCAGTAATATATCAAAAGGGTGATTTTAGCTCATTACAACTGTCTTGACTAGACTCCAAATCCTTCTTTTTCCGCACGACGTTTGTGAGTTTTTTCGATTTTGGTATGATCTGCATTACAATCGTTAGACTTCTCGTAGGGCCCACCTGTCACCAAAACATAGCCCCGTGGCTAACGGCGTACGTTCACCAATTTATTCAACGAATAGACTTAGCCTGGCAGAGACTCAAAAGACTACCAAATAATGAAAATGCCATTGCATATAGTAAGGCGAATGCAGAGATGCGTAGGGAGATAAAACTGGCTAAAAAGCAACCATGGCTGGATTTTGCGGATAGTATCAATGCGAATACCCCAATGGGGGAAATTTGGCAGAAGATCCGGGCTTTTTGTGGCCGTCCCTCTAAGGCAGGTATCACGGGCCCTTTGATAGGGGACCAAATGGCTCAGGACCCGAAATTAATAGCTGAAAACTTTGCCTCATACATTGCAAAATATTCTAAAGAACAAGACCCTACTCTTTCGAAACAGAAAATACTGTGCGGTAAGTAACAGTAACAGGACAATAGAAATACACACACCTAGTCCTTTAAAAGATCCTTTTTCCCTCCAGGAAATTAAGAATACTCTTAATTCCTTCCATGGCACCACTCCAGGTCTGGACAACATCTCCTTTGGTAGGCTGAAACAGGCTCCTCCAGCATGGTTTGATAGAGCAAAAGGACTCTACGACCTAGTCCTTAATCTAGGCAAATTTCCACAGGCTTGGAAGTTTGCTGAGATCAGGTCTCTACCAAAGACTTCTAAAAAGATACCATGTCCTTCCGAAAGCAAACCGATTTCACTCCCTTCCACAACCTCCAAAATCCTCGAGAAGCTGATGACCAACAGACTGTCAAACGCCCTGAACAAATACAATCCATCCCAATCCTGCCTACAGCCGGTTAACATATTTTTTGAGCTGAAATTAAATAGAAAATACATTAATAATATGTAAAATAAATAAAAATAGCTCAAACTTCCACTTCCCTCGAAATGTTTACATTTTTGTAATGTCATCTAATGACATTACGTCAAACAGCTGGTGTCACCATAATCAAAATTGGACTTAGATCATATAACGAAAGGATAGGCTACCTTTTATAAAATTCGTGTACTTGTAATAAGCAATTTTTTTTGTGACACGGGTGGGAAATGACAAGAGGGCTGTGTGTTTAGTTTTTGTCAGTTCGATATTTTTGACATTTCCCATTTGTCATTTCTTAGGTCCGGTGTTGTTTTAGTGATTTTGTGAGTGTAAACATTATTAAAAGTAATTTATAATTTTGTAATAGTGAAAACCTGTAGAAATTATTTCTTTGTGCAAGAGATTTGATATAATCGAGACTCCGAAGTCTATAATTATAGTGTTGAAGTGGGCTGTGCTGTGCTGCAGAAATAACCGGTGTTATTGCCGTGGGCAGTCAATTTTCAGGCGAGTTTATTTGTTTGAATAATAAATCATGGTATTTTAAATAAAATATAAATACAATTAGTTATAAAAATAAACAGCAGTGATAAAAAATTTAACATTTTCCAATGCCGGTTTGTTTGCTTACAATTGAATTGTCATTGGGTGTCTGTATTGGCAACGCCAAGAAATATTATCGGAAAATAAATGGTGTACTAGGAAAACTCTTAAAAATGTAATGAATTATAAAAGAATTATAAAATTATAAACTGAAAAATGATACGATACGATACGGTGACAGGAAATTATAAAACTTGTTCAATACTTGATAAAGAGTCAACCACTAAATTATGTGCCCGCTCAGACTATACTGTTGTAAGTGTATTGTATTTCGATATATTTCAATGTGCATTATTCTCTCTCATGGACCACTAGATGTTCTACAGTTAGTTAATCATTAGCATCCATACAAGATATCAAGCAGTCACTTATCAGCAGTCAAGTAATAAACACATTGTTAAGTTACTCGGATTGTGTTTTATTTAAGCATCCCAGCACAACACCACATATACGACTTCCATGACTGAACAAACACGTCGATGCGATTCTACTACTTGAAGAAAAATGCTTAAGTTTTCTTCCTCATAGCCTATCTTTTACGTTATAAGATCTAAGAAATTGGACCAAATCGAACCAAGCGTTGCCAGGGCAAGCATTATGGAGCTGGGATATAGCTGTTCACGGCGGCTATAAAAAGGCGGCAAGCCGCAGCAAAATAATTATAATAAACAACCGCCACGGAAACAGCTTAGTGTCGCGCGCGAAGCTGTAATAATCAACATAAACATATCAAGCATAAAAGTTTTTAATCAATATATGTACCAAAAGAAGACAAAACCAAGACAATTGTGAAATCAAGGCCAAAATAAAAAGCCTGAGTGTTAAATCTACCCCACCATAAATCCTAACAGGGAATTTAGGACTACACATTAAGGACAATATATTTTAAATGCGCAATAAAAGACTCTGACTACGACTATGGCTATGCAAAATCACCATTCGGTTTTCAGAGTCTAATCTGAAAGCATCCTCAACCAGAGTCTAATCTGTTTCCTATCCTTTGGACAAAAGTATAATTTTTTTTATTCCTCATATAGAAGTTTAATTCTATTATTGTAGAAGTATAATTCTACTTATATCCAACATCCAATTTTTACCGCATATTATAATTTCAGAGTTTAATCTGAAAATATCCTCCGTCAGAGTCTAATCTGAATACCCGTCCTCGGAGCAAAAGCATCATTTTGTTTTATCCTTCATATAGAAGTCTAATTCTATTAAAATCCACACTCCCAAAATCTGTCACTAGTCTTCAGAGTAACAAAACTTATCGGCATGCACTGACTTTAACAACTTATGATCTTCTTTGGCACTTTTTTGCAACTTAAAATAAAAAATTATATTAACACAATGTTCGAAATTCATGATGTGTGACAGACAGGGTAAATATGATCTTACTCTTTCTGCTTTGGAAATTGACTCCAAGTCACAACGTGCTCAAACTTCACACTGACTTTCACAAAAAATCAGGCTATCAGACGGATAAATTCAAATGGATATAGCGTCAGTAGTTCTTGCTATAATAATTCATTCGCTGTATTTTTGATCATATCAACTCAGAACACGTCATCAATTTTCGTCCAAAGTTTTATGAATTACATATATTTACAAAATAAGTCCCTCCAAACTACAAAGAGTTCCATTTTCTCCTTTCTGCAACTTCTTCAAACCCTATTAAGGGTTAAAATACAAAAATCAAATACATAAAAAAAATCTGGAGTTGGGTTTTTGAAATATTCAAGGATAACGGACATATCCATTTTCCTGGAAAACAAATTTTCAGAGAAAGGACATCCGCTAATTTTTATTGGAACTCTAAAGCTTCCTTAAATAAATAGCGTTTGTTTCATAGGCTTGCCAATCTACCTGTAAAAATTCATCAAAATCGGAGACGATCGATGCACAAATTTAAACAATATTTTTTGATTTTCTGTGGAATTACCCGCCAATTTTTACCATGATCTAATTTTTCTAGAATGAATCTCAGTTTCATTTTTAATCGAAATAAGTACGATGTTTCCTCTTAACCACCACCGAAATGTTGCCTGCTCAAAAATTCAATTAAAACTTAGTCAAAGCATAAATCAAAGAAAGGACGAATTAAATAAAAATCTCAAGATACTGCACTGAGTCCTGGAGCGCTTCGGTTTACCAAGGGTTTGGGTTATCACGACAACGCTCATATTTTTTGGCTATTTGGTTCTAGTGGACTGGTGATCGGTGCAGGGTCATTGGATTGGTTTGCTCACTTTATGATCAAGTTTGAAACAAGGCAAATAGTTAATAACGATAAATTTACTCAATTTGCAAAAATGACTACCTAAATCAGTATATCCTATACAAGAATGCACAGTTAATATTTATATCTGCATATACATATATATTCCCAGACGTTCAGCATTCATCTCTACAAGTGATTCGATTATTCTACCTATCAACGCCTTCCCTAGGCCAGGTATTAATAAATTGCAATTGCATTAATTACTTGGCAACGTTTCGGTATTGCAACGGAACGTGTTTGATCATAATTCTCAATCAGGAGACAAATTGCTTTGCCATCAAATTACAACTGGCTGCTACAGTAACACATACCAGCATCGAACCAAACTTGATAATCTCTAACGACAGAACCGTATCCAAAAGACCACAATTGCATCAGATGTAATGCATTTAGTCTCAAAATGCATCTAATGAGATATAGATTTTGGCGCCAGTATCCGGATGGACGCCGACGGACCGAGATTCAACTATAGCACGGCACAAGTTCAAATTAGATTTGCTTTGGTCGTCTATCAAGCGGGTCTGTACATTAATGACAGAAATCCAATAGGATTGCATCCATAATCAGAGCGACTAATGTCTAAATCAATTAAAGACAAGTCAATCGCTCTCTCCATCCATACTGATTCCCCTCATTACGTGATGAATAGATTAGACGGATCGGTCGGGTAAATCCTATGTCTCAGCATTAACCGTTTTCAAATCACAACCCCCGTCCTTATTCTTTCAGTCATTCGAAGGAGTCATGATGTATGTAAAAATGCCTAAATTAAGTATGCCTGGTAGCACTTGAGTTGGACACGTGGCTGAATGGAGTCAATATTTTCTCACATGAACAGTATATAGAGTGCATTAAAGGGAGACTAAAAACTTCGATTTATTAGGAAGGATAAACCGCAGGCAAATATTTGCTACAGGACCTTTACCATAGTGCCCTTCGACACACAACTATCAAAAGCCAAAAGGTCGAGTTCTAAGTGGGAACACTAGTTTCGGCAAACACCCAGAGGATATTTAAATGGCCTGTGTCGAATTCGAAAAGTTTTGATGAGACTTGTGGACATTTCACATGAATACAAATGGAAATTATTTCACACTCGAGAGATTCTATGCGAACGAACTATTCTGTAATTGGAATTTCGTATTCGGAAAAGTTTTGGGCAATTCGAATGAGTCAGCAGGTACCAGTAGTTGATAGTGCACTCTTTCTAGATATGTAATATGTACATGAAAGGGTGTCCAAGTTCGTTAAACAGATTTTACTTCAAAAATGTTATTCTTCCTGGTACTAACAGACAAAGCTTTCGGGAATATTCTATGGATGTGCTGTACCTAATCCGAACGTTGCCAATTATTCACTCTTTAGGCCACGGTCCATTTGAATACCAGAAAGCGGTGGTTTCCGCACGTAAATCATCACTATACATTATCATAATCAGATTAGGATAATGGACAACTGTTATTCCAATCGAGTTTGATCTGATTTACGTTTTAATTATGTTTGCTCAACCGAATATGCGTTCTATTTACGTAAGTACATGCTCGAAATTGGGTGGTGGGTATAGTTTAGTTGTAACATTTGCGCCTGCTGAGAGATGGGAAATATTTCGGTTCTTGGATGCATCATTTCCAAGGAAAGTTTTTTTTTATAACCATATAAATCCTGCAGAGAAATAAATATTTTTTTTTATTAAATAATGTTTGTATATTTAGGGGTCACATAAATGAGGTTATTCGGTCTGTTTTATATTCATCCGCACTTGACTTGTCTTTTGCTTGTTTTGTGTTTTTATTCAAAACATGAACATTACGTAATGACATAGAACGAACTATAAATGACTCTTTTATTTATTAATTAAATAATATTATAATATAAGTTTAAGAACCTGCGATGCTATCAGTCCAGAGCAAAAGTTGAGTTTATTGGATTCGAGAATAGTTGGACAAATGTGCTCTCCTTTGAATTTTACTTTTATTTTACTATCAAAATCAGCTAAACCCTTATGTCAATACCCCACGTAATTACACACATACATTATATTATACAGCGTATTCCGGGAGCTATGGGCCGAGCTAAAACGGATGAATGTAGAGCTTATTTGGGGTCGAAACCCCCATTATAAATTTTTTTCATTTCACAATTTGTTTCCCAGATTTTCCTACATTTTACCAATCAATGAGATTTGGAATCAACCCAATTTTGATTTTAATATGAGTAGCTCTGGATGAATTCGATTTTAAGTTTGTTACTGGAGTTGATACTTTTATGTAATATATTCTATCCAGTCAAATGTCTTCGGGTCGGATACACTCCCTCAAAATTTCGTGAAACTAATTGTCCCATCTATAATAAGTCTGTCAATACAAATTTAGGCCTGAATTATAATTATGACTGATTAGTCGACAACGAATTTGCTAAAATGGTAAATGCATGTGGCAAGATACAATTGCAACTTCGGCTTTGAAGCTTTAATTTAATTAAAAATTTCACCTCAGCGTCGACTTCGACTTAAAATCAAGTCGCAGTCATAATTGTAATTCATGCCTTATAGTCACTATCTTATGTCACAGTTCCCCACTAAGTCAAGCTCGCCCTAATGGTAGAAAAGTCATTTTCGGCCAATTAGTTTACTAAATTTTCTTGCTAAGGTGTTAGAGAAAATGATGTATAATCAAGTGGTTCAGTATATTGAACATAATAATCTAAAGTTAAAGTGGCAACCTGGATTCATAGCTATGAAACTGCCCTTTAGAATTTATAACTGATATTCATGAAGCCCTTGATAATGATCTTCTAACAATGCTTATTATTCTTGACTTCAGTAAATTATTTGATACTGGTAATCACTCTATTTTACTTTTTCAATTTAAGAATAAATTTTGATCTCTCATCATCAGAATTAAGATTACTCAGTAGATTCTTTTAGCTGCGAAATCAACTAGTTACAGTGCAAAGCTCGTTTATTAAGGGGTTCCCCAAGGTTCTATCCTTGGTCCTTTACTATTTTGCACGTATATAAATGATTTACCGAGCGTTGTGGAGATATCACCAATACATCTAAATTGTGATCACGAACAGATATATTTAAGTTGGTCAATTAATTACTGTGTGCAACGTACCAATGAAGATCTGCACTACAAATATGAATGGTCACTACGTTATATACTATCAATTAACACTTTAAAGTCTAAGTGCCTAATGCGGAAAATATTAACTTACCGTCTGTAACAATGACTACTCTATTGGCGTCTGTAGACTCTGTAAAAAATCTACGAGACAAACTAAATTCCAAATTCATTTGTTGTAACTAAGTCTGCATTACTCGGTAAACTGTACAGCCTTCGACAACTGTGGATTACCACGAGCTGCCTGTCATTAGGTTTAAGATCCAAATTAGCAAAAGCGCTCTTTCTCCCCCCACTTCATATATGGTAGCCTTGTATTTGCCAAGCTCGATACAGCAAGTCAAAGAAAATTAAATGTAGCATTTAAAAATGTAATTCGATATGTCTATAAATTGCGTAGATCTTCTGATATATCGGCGTATGCAAATTTATTCCTTGACATTTTCTTTGAAACTTAGGTACCGAGTAAGTCGCGAACAAGCATTCTTGCGTATGTTAATTTATGAAACGAGATTACTATGATTTATGACCGGATAAATTTTATACTCATTCAAGAAGGCTATTTTTGGATTCTCTGGCACAACAGCACAATTCTTTGCTCTAGGGGCTTACACAGGTTCAATTCTTCCAGAGGATGCAAGAAGTCATTACTCTATATTATGGAATACTAGCAATGGCGCTGAACCCGATATCCCTGTAGCGTGAACTATACATACATCTCTTAGTCTTTTATGAATTCCAAATATTTATAGTTTCAGCAACAGGAATGATGGACCACATAATAATTTCTATTCGAACTATATTACATTCAGAAAACCACTTTGCAAACGATTTCTTGTAATTTCATAAAACTCTGTATTCGTATTAAAATTTTTTTTCTTATAGCAATCTATGAAACGCGAAAAATAAAAGCTGGCAAAGGTAGTTGGATCAGTTGTTTTATAGAACTTAAAAAGGATACAACATTGTTCAATCCAAATAAGCGTGATATAATTTATTGATATTGTGTGTCTTCCAAGTATAGCTCTTCAGGAGCACGTTCATAAAGTAGGCTGCAGCCGGCTATGGTAGCTGTAGTTGTGGCTATTGTCGTTCGGAAATGCAATAGCCAGTTTTTTTACTTGGCTAAATGACCGTCCCTGGCGTTCGGAAAATCATAGTAGCCGGTCTCATATTCGACAGCAGCCGAGACCGACTTGAGAGTGCTACCCAGCATAGCTAACTAACACAACCGCATTACGTTTGACATTTTTGTTTGTTATTATTTATTAAATTACAGAAAAGGACAGAAATATTATTGAAATAATGGCAAATGTAATTATTTATATGAATAAGCGTGGGGAGACATTTATTGATTTAATACACGAAGCAGGTAATAAGTTGTTTTTTGTATATTTACATGAAATGTAAATCATACTCCAATGATGATATTTCTGAAGCTGACAAAGGCTAAAATCGTTCATAAAGTCACGAGCAGCTACACGCAGCTATGCCTGGCTTCGAGATAGCTAAGACTGGCTGCGACTGTAGCTGCAGCCGACTTCATGAACGCGCTCCTGGACAATTCCGTTTTAAAATAAACAGGAATTTTTACTAAAATCCCCTCGATAGATGAGTGTCAGCTCCTGTAAGTCATCACTGCCAGTGAGATAAAAAACCGGATCTCTAGAGCTAGAAATAATGTGGCGGTTGGGAGTGATGGTATTAAGATATCACCTTTGAAAGGAAAACTCAAGGAGCTGATAATACTCTGCTACAATTTTTGAGACAGGCTGGCCATTTAGACCAGCCTTCTTATTATGTAATCCGTATTTATTTATCTTTTACATCATTGTGACAATTCTGGAGCTATTATCTTTGATATTTTCCTCTTTCTAACGTCTTTGGTATAGCTTTATGAAAATGTGATATATAGTGTCATGAGGTCAGGACATCTAAGATGCAATGAAAAGTGATAACCGCGTATCATGCTGTTCTGTGATAGCAATGTTTAATTTTTATGTTGTATGTCCTGATATAGCTGGCAATGAAAAATATCAATTTTACTAAGCGGTTGGCAGGAATAACACCGGCAACCTGCAAACCTTGTATTTTAAAGATCAAATCATCGAGCAATTGATTCGATGAATTTATCATAAGATGCTAACCAAGCTCTAGTACCTAAGCTCTGCTAATACATGACGGATATATGCAAGAGTAATCTTATGACGGGTAGAATTGGTGAATGTTGCCTATAGGTTCATTCATTCTTATCCGAACTATCAGTTTACCATTACCATTAAGCTGTGTACAGCACTGAGGGACCACGCTCCAAACAAAAGTGGTAAGTGTGTGGCATACAGCCATGTAGGGAAAAAGTTTTATTCCAGACAAACATCAAAATATTATACGATAGCAATAACTGTATTCCGGAGAAATGTTACAGTAAATTATTATAAAATCTATAGTCTGGAAGTTTTTCTACTGAGTTGTTGCCAGTAGTAGCGTTAGTTGTTGGCTTCAGTAAACAAGGTCTTAATTATGAGTGTAGACTATTCCTGCTTCTCCAGGACCATCCTCATAAATTGCCTATGGATCGTCCATCCTCCCCTTAACGTCGACAGGATGCATTCTACCACACATTCATGTCGGAGGCCCAGCCGATTTGTAAGAAGATCATTCAAGGGGCACCATGCGCCCCTTTCACCTATAATGATTGGCAAAACGTAATGTTCTTGTTGGAGAACATTTCTTTAAGCTTGAAGCCCTTTAGCTATAAGTGGCCACCTTATTCTGATAATGTCTGATTAGTTCGAGATCTCCCTCCCAATATATCCCTACATCACTCACTCCCACGTCGCTATTCTTTAGCAATATAAAATCTGACTTTTTCGGGAGACCGTCGGATCCCGTACAAGTGCTTCCGGTCTTAGCTCCCACCGCTTCCTTTTCGCAGCATCCATAACCCTTCTGACGACTTGGTTGTGCCTTTGAATCCTCACCGAATGCGTCAACGGACAATTTTGCAAGATGTGGCAAACCGACTCCACCTTACGGCAGTTTGCTCTGCAGAACCTCTCCCCCGGTGGATTAGATAGAATACCGCTACAAGGGAGAAGGTTCATGCGAAGCTGATGGGCTCGGATGTACTCCTCACCATACCAAAATACCGACGGTTGCATAATGTAAATAAATATCAAAGCAAAAATTGGACGAACCACCACGAAACAGATAAATATTAAATGAAAAAGAAAAGAGCTGGACGGACAACCACCTCCGTCGGTGGCAAACATGCAGGAACACCCAGTACTCGCCAACCGTAAGCGCAACGTCCCATTGAACAGGTTTTTTTCCGGGAAATTAGGATCCGAGACCAAAGTACTTCCCAAAACTCATCGTGGTAGGATTTCTCGCTCCAGATTTAGAGAAATGCTGTCCTCACCTAGTGGCAACCACACAAGGATTCGCGGGACCCGCCAACCGCCAGACGCTCCGTCCGATTTTAGTGCGGTTTTTTCAGTTTACCTAGAACGTGGAAATAAACAAATATCCCAAAAATCACTGTTCTAGCAGTTAACGTTAGGATTTGGGAAAAAACGCGGTCCTCTACCGGCGGCAACCACCTGAAATACCTAGAACCCTCTAACTCCTGGACGCACAGTCCGAATTTAATGCGGGTTTTTTCTGTGTATTCAGAGTCCTGATAACTAACTGTACCCAGAATCCCCGTTATACCATTTCCCGTTTAATAGATAGAAAAATATAGTACTCTGCAGGTGGCAAACAGCCGGGCTCTAGGGATAAAATTCAAAAGCTCGCCACACACGAACGAAACACGGGATTTTCACGATTAAAATTACAAACTACCTTATCTCGCCCTATTATCTGATATACAAAATTTCAGATGACTGACAATTACCACACGAAAATTAGACAATCACCACAAATGACGGCAAGAGAGTCTTAGTTACTCCCGCCGTTAACCCGCACTTACTTGACTTTCTTCAGTTTTGACGTGCAGAGCACTAGGCAGAGTGCAGGTAGTAACACGAATCCCAATACCACGAATTCAGAGAACGGGTAGTAACGCTCCCTTTGCCGATCCCTCCCAGTACATTCCCCCACAGTTTAGAAGTCAAGATGTTTCTGTACCAAAACACTCTCTGGAATGTACGCACTTGGAGACACCTTGATTTCACAACCAAGTTAGTGAGACCTAATCCACCTATCTTGACTGGCAGACAGAACGTACTTTCACCAATCCATCGCCTTCGGCACCAAAAGGCGTCAAGGTGCTAATTTTGATAATTATATTATTAATTATATTATTATATTAAAATAATTCACGCATTTGTTTATCCATTTTTAACATAAGTTCAGAATTGTTCTGTTCTACGGAAATATGTTCTTCAACATTTTGTAGTTGGATTTCAAGAGTCAATCAGATTCAACGTTTGTTGTCTATGCTGTTTTATGGTATCACCAGTGCCGTGAAGAATCTTCACTTTATTATTGAAAAATTTTTTAGTTCATCCCCTTGCTGGAATAAGTCTCAATTTCAATTTCTTCCCATTCACTGATCTTTGCGAGGAACTTTATTGCTTTATTTCTGGTCGTTTGGATTTTATTTCTTTAGATGATATCAGTTCATCGGTTGGATTCATTTCCACGGCATATTCAATTTTTTCATAGCAAGCTGCAGTTTGTTTATTAGCAATATTCTACCCTGATTGCTGGCAAATGTTACGCTTTCAACTTTTTCAAGACCCCTTAGTGCTTTTTTTGAGGTACTCTTCATTTGCCTTTAGCCTGTCCACTTCGTCTTCTGAGACAATCGAATTATTAAACTCTTCCTCAGGATTTCTTAGATCAGGCAATATGCTGTCGAATTTTTTGCACGTTTCCTCTAGTTCCTTAATTTATTCAATGATTGATTTCCGAGAGGAATATTTTCATTTCTAAATTTATTTTCGGTAGCAATGAACCATTTACATCAATCCTTTTTTCGGTTGTTTTCGCTCTGACCTCCAATTTATCATTTTGTGGTAAAAAACTCTTTTTGTTTTCCATAAGTTTTATGTGCTCATTAATTTTAGAGTGAGCAAGGATCACTATTTCTTTTATCAAAATAATTGATATCGTAGTTGGCACTTGATGGAACTTGTTAATAGTATTAGACATGCTCAAAAATAAAACACTTGTATCCGTTCCACACAAATTTAATTATTAATTGATTAACAATTTATGCATACACTATTTTTACATATTCATACATAAGTGGTATTATAATGTCTTTTTATGTCAGCAAAAGTATCGTCATTTTTATTTCATTACAAAATTTGCTTTAATTAAAGAACTGTTATTATGGAAATCTAACTGATCATTAACCAAAAATGAGCCTTTATCTTTCTCTTTTTTAATTTCTAGGATTTCACATCTGTCTAGAACATTACTTCCATATAAATTACGTAATAATATTTACATATACAATTTTAAATAGTCTTGCGCGATTTAGCATAGAAGATCAGTGATAATATTTTAATTGTACCGAAAGCCACGCGAATTTTCATTTCTTTTTGATCTTTCTTCACAAGAAGTGAAGAAGATCACGAAATTTTTCGTTATAAATTTCTAGAAAACTTGCTTCAATTTCGTAATTCCAGCCGAAATTTTTGTATGCTTCCCAAGCCTTGAATAAGTATTCTACTTTTCTAGGTATGTTATCCCATCATTATTAGGGACACCGTCCATGGTGTAAGTCTAGCCACTCCTGGTTTATCCGTAAGCAAATATGCATATATTGTAGCCATCAAGAGCGGATTTAATTTGCGGAGATATCGTTCTGAAAACGACTTCTTGGTTTGATGTTGTAATAGTAGATTTGATTTGCTGGAATAATCACTATTTATGGCAATTCCAGTAAAAATGCATAGCGAAAAAGTTAATACCTAGTAAATTAGTGCTTTTGCGAGCTACGGGATTAACAAAGCAGAAAGTCCAGACAATGCAATAAGTGGAAAAACTCTCCGCTACTGTAAATTACCTTTGTCCGGGAGCTGTTGTTCGTCTAAATGGAAGCAAAAATTTTGGGGTTCTTGAACAATCCATAAGGGATTCAATTGAAAAACTATTATCAGTTCTAGGATTGTGAGCACCACAATTCAATGAGTGTTTTTAGCAACTTTTAACAGAATCTAAGAAAGAATTCCGATTCTGATTTCTTCGTCGAACTTGAGAAATATTATTCCAGAGGAAAAGTTGATCTGATGGAAGCGATTGATTCATTTTTCAATACGCTGTATCAAAACATGTTTACAGTTCTACACGCGGAGTATTTAGGATGTGTAAGTGAGCATAGGAAGGGCTTGAAGCCTTTCGAAGATGTACCGGATAAATTATCAGTATAAATCAAACGGGCCTAGTGGTCCTAAAAGTGGCGAAAAAACTGATAAATATACGACCAGGAGAAAATTTTACAGCTGCATTGATGAAAATGAAATATTGTGGTATTTGTAAAATCTACAATGGAAAACCATCTTCCCATTATTGTCAAGACAGATGTTATCAAAGGTAGTTTACATTACTATAGTGAATTAGATATTCAATGACATAATTTTGTGGCTTAAATGGAAAAGGTATCTGAGCGGCTGTTATGGCCTTTTAATATTGTTGTAGTATCGGAGCCTATTAATATTAAAATTTCACTAGCTATTATGAACTTTGAGGAAACTGGACAAGATATATCTAATCAAGTATTTCAACGATATGATCGTCCGGTATTGGGTCGTAGTTAAAAAGTGCCAACAAAAATTTTATAGAACCAATACCAGATACCATGCATTTTACCGATCGCGATACTCGATCTGTTGAATAAGAAACGGAAATACAATACGCCCCAGTACAATCCTCAAGTCGAATTGAACAGGTGAATCCAAAATATAAAAATAAAAAAATAATCCAAAAGAAAAAATTCTGAAGACTACGATGAAATAAGTAAGGAACAAATTTTAAATAAATTAGTCAAAGATATTAGACGAAAAGTAAAAGACTCGACAGCGTTTTGCCATAATTTACCATATCAAATATGTCATAATGAAAATTTGGCAGCACTTCTGGATGCTGGTAAACGTTGTTGAAATGATGTCAATTGCTATCGACCGTGCAAAAAACTCTGAGTTTTCTGCAAATCATGCAAGCTTCCGACAAAAACGTCGTCGAAATTATTCAGTCATATTATTTAAAAGTTGCAACAAAACATTTACGGAATGCCTACAACCATCTACAACGGATTAGACGTTAAATGGTCTGGCCAAGATTTACCCTATTCTGGGAGAGGGTATTGATGAAGAAGGTGGCTCTGATTTGAGTTTCGAAGATATTCAACCATAGTATCTAAGGCATATTATGTTGATACACCTTCTCTACTTGTAAATACCCCTTCAGAAACCATTATGCCCAACGTAACTGGAATGAAATTCACACCATTAGAAGATCAAGAAGGTAAAACTATGTGAAACATTAATGTAGCATCCACAGTGTCCCTTCGACGTGCTGGAATAATATACTTATTCCCTATTTATGTGGAAGGATCGGTGGAATCATATCAGATTTTCTGTGATTTGAACAGCATTATGTGTTTGCATATGCGCCTTACTTTATATATTTATTATTAAGATTAGAGTTAGAGATATTTATTTTTTCAAGTCGTGAGATATTATAAGAATATAGGGAATGTCTGTAAAAACGAGGTTAAGCTTTGTTCAAAAGTAAAGGTACAAAAGAAATTGAATGGAGTCAACAGAAATGGGTTCGAAATGTTAATTTTTGGCAGCTTTTATGAAACTTCATCCCGAACCTAATATTGATCATGGCTACCCTTAACAAACCGGGAAGATTCCACTTAATTAGATTATAAAGGTTATTTATTGCAAATATTCCTCTTTGATGTGTAGCGTGATATTTACTATTAAAGGGAACATTTTAAGCTTCTTAATTTTAATTATAGGAACATTGTTTATTTGTTGCTTAAAGAAAATCATTATGATGAAATTTAAAAAAATTGCCAAAACTGTTGATACTAACTCGTTAGAAATCCGAAGTACAACGATTCTCGTAGCCAGTTGTACAATAATTGTAAATTATAAATATAATATACAATTATTGTACAACTGGCTGCTCAGATACCTTTTCCATTGAAGCAACAAAATTATGTCATTCAATATCTAATTCACTATAGTAATGTAAACAATCTTTGATAACATCTGTCTTGACAATAATGGGAAGATGGTTTTCCATTGTAGCTTTTACAAATACCACAATATTTGATTTTCATCAATGCAGCTGTAAAATTTTCTCCTGGTCGTATATTTATCAGTTTTTTCGCCACTTCTAGGACCAGTAGGACCGTTTGATTTATACAGATAATTTATCCGGTACATCGTCGAAAGGCTTCAAGCCCTTCCTATGCTCACTTACACATCCTAAATACTCCGTGTTTAGAACTGTAAACATGTTTTGATACAGCGTATTGAAAAATGAATCAATCGCGTCAATCAGAATAATATTTCTCAAGTTCGACGAAGAAATCAGAGAAAACATACCCAGGAGAATTTTGATCTTATAAAACACCATAGGCCTTTTTGAACATGATGTGGAATTCGTTCTTAGATTCTGATAAAAGTTGCTAAAAATACTAATTGAATTGTGCTGCTCACAATCCTAGAACTGATGATAGTTTTCCAATTCAATCCTTTACGGATTGTTCAAGAACCCCAAAATTTTTGCTTCCATGTAGACGAACAACAGCTGCCGGACAAAGGTCATTTACAGTAGCGGAGAGTTTTTCCACTTATTGCATTGTCTGGACTTTCTGCTTTGTTAATCCCGTAGCTCGCAAAAGCACTAATTTACTAGGTATTAACTTTTTCGCTATGCATTTTTACTGGAATTGCCATAAATAGTGATTATTCCAGCAAATCAAATCTACTATTACAACATCAAACCAAGAAGTCGTTTTCAGAACGATATCTCCGCAAATTAAATCCGCTCTTGATGGCTACAATATATGCATATTTGCTTACGGATAAACCAGGAGTGGCTAGACTTACACCATGGACGGTGTCCCTAATAATGATGGGATAACATACCTAGAAAAGTAGAATACTTATTCAAGGCTTGGGAAGCATACAAAAATTTCGGCTGGAATTACGAAATTGAAGCAAGTTTTCTAGAAATTTATAACGAAAAATTTCGTGATCTTCTTCACTTCTTGTGAAGAAAGATCAAAAAGAAATGAAAATTCGCGTGGCTTTCGGTACAATTAAAATATTATCACTGATCTTCTATGCTAAATCGCGCAAGACTATTTAAAATTGTATATGTAAATATTATTACGTAATTTATATGGAAGTAATGTTCTAGACAGATGTGAAATCCTAGAAATTAAAAAAGAGAAAGATAAAGGCTCATTTTTGGTTAATGATCAGTTAGATTTCCATAATAACAGTTCTTTAATTAAAGCAAATTTTGTAATGAAATAAAAATGACGATACTTTTGCTGACATAAAAAGACATTATAATACCACTTATGTATGAATATGTAAAAATAGTGTATGCATAAATTGTTAATCAATTAATAATTAAATTTGTGTGGAACGGATACAAGTGTTTTATTTTTGAGCATGTCTAATACTATTAACAAGTTCCATCAAGTGCCAACTACGATATCAATTATTTTGATAAAAGAAATAGTGATCCTTGCTCACTCTAAAATTAATGAGCACATAAAACTTATGGAAAACAAAAAGAGTTTTTTACCACAAAATGATAAATTGGAGGTCAGAGCGAAAACAACCGAAAAAAGGATTGATGTAAATGGTTCATTGCTACCGAAAATAAATTTAGAAATGAAAATATTCCTCTCGGAAATCAATCATTGAATAAATTAAGGAACTAGAGGAAACGTGCAAAAAATTCGACAGCATATTGCCTGATCTAAGAAATCCTGAGGAAGAGTTTAATAATTCGATTGTCTCAGAAGACGAAGTGGACAGGCTAAAGGCAAATGAAGAGTACCTCAAAAAAAGCACTAAGGGGTCTTGAAAAAGTTGAAAGCGTAACATTTGCCAGCAATCAGGGTAGAATATTGCTAATAAACAAACTGCAGCTTGCTATGAAAAAATTGAATATGCCGTGGAAATGAATCCAACCGATGAACTGATATCATCTAAAGAAATAAAATCCAAACGACCAGAAATAAAGCAATAAAGTTCCTCGCAAAGATCAGTGAATGGGAAGAAATTGAAATTGAGACTTATTCCAGCAAGGGGATGAACTAAAAAATTTTTCAATAATAAAGTGAAGATTCTTCACGGCACTGGTGATACCATAAAACAGCATAGACAACAAACGTTGAATCTGATTGACTCTTGAAATCCAACTACAAAATGTTGAAGAACATATTTCCGTAGAACAGAAAAATTGTGAACGTATGCTAAAAATGGAAGAAAAAATGGGTGAATTATTTTAATATAAGAAATTTATAAAAAGAATATAATTTGTTTGCTTGTGCTTAGAAAAAAAATATTATCAAAATTAGCACCTTGACGCCTTTTGGTGCCGAAGGCGATAGATTGGTGAAAATACGCTTTGCCTACCAGTCAAGAAAGGTGGATTAGGATTCACTAACTTGATTGTGAAATCAGCTTGTCTCGAACTGCGTGCGTCCAAAGAGTCTTTTGCTACAGAGACATCTTAATTTTTAAATTGTGGGTGAATGTACTGGGAGGGATCGGCATAAGGGAGCGTTACTACCCGTTCTCTGAATTCGTGGTATTGGGATTCGTGTTACTACCTGCAGTCTGCCTAATTCTGTGCACGTCAAAACTGAAGAAAGTCAAGTATGTAAGTGCGGGTTACCGGCGGGAGTAACTATGACTCTCTTGCCGTTATTTGTGGTGATTGTCTAATTTTCGTGTGGTGATTGTCAGTCATCTGAAATTTTGTATATCAGATAATAGGGCGAGATAAGGTAGTTTGTAATTTTAATCGTGAAAATCCCGTGTTTCGTTCGTGTGTGGCGAGCTTTTGAATTTTATCCCTAGAGCCCGGCTGTTTGCCACCGGCAGAGTACTATATTTTTCTATCTATTAAACGGGAAATGGTATAACGGGGATTCTGGGTACAGTTAGTTATCAGGACTCTGAATACACAGAAAAAACCCGCATTAAATTCGGACTGTGCGTCCAGGAGTTAGAGCGTTCTAGGTATTTCAGGTGGTTGCCGCCGGTAGAGGACCGCGATTTTTCCCAAATCCTAACGTTAACTGCTAGAACAGTGATTTTTGGGATAATTGTTTATTTCCACGTTCTATGCAAACTGAAAAAACCGCACTTAAATCGGACGGAGCGGTCGGGTGTTGGCGGGTCCCGCGAATCCTTGTGTGGTTGCCACTAGGAGAGGACAGCATTTCTCTAAATCTGGAGCGAGAAATCCTACCATGATGATTTTTGGGAAGTAGTTTGGTCTCGGATCCTAATTTCCCGGAAAAAACCTGTTCAATGGGACGTTGCGCTTACGGTTGGCGAGTACTGGGTGTTCCTGCATGTTTGCCACCGACGGAGGTGGTTGTCCGTCCAGCTCTTTTCTTTTTCATTTAATATTTATCTGTTTCGTGGTGGTTCGTCCAATTTTTGCTTTGATATTTATTTACATTATGCAACCGTCGGTATTTTGGTATGGTGAGGAGTACATCCGAGCCCATCAGCTTCGCATGAACCTTCTCCCTTGTAGCGGTATTCTATCTAATCCACCGGGGGAGAGGTTCTGCAGAGCAAACTGCCGTAAGGTGGAGTCGGTTTGCCACATCTTGCAAAATTGTCCGTTGACGCATTCGGTGAGGATTCAAAGGCACAACCAAGTCGTCAGAATGGTTATGGATGCTGTGAAAAGGAAGCGGTGGGAGCTAAGACCGGAAGCACTTGTACGGGATCCGACGGTCTCCCGAAAAAGTCATATTTTATATTGCTAAAGAATAGCGACGTGGGAGTGAGTGACGTAGGGATATATTGGGAGGGAGATCTCGAACTAATCAGACATTATCAGAATAAGGTGGCCACTTATAGCTCGCCGGGCTTCAAGCTTAAAGAAATGTTCTCCAACAAGAACATTACGTTTTGCCAATCATTATAGGTGAAAGGGGCGCATGGTGCCCCTTGAATGATCTTCTTATAAATCGGCTGAGCCTCCCACATGAATGTGTGGTAGAATGCATCCTGTCGACGTTAAGGGGAGGATGGACGATCCATAGGCAATTTATGAGGATGGTCTAGAGAAGCAGGAATAGTCGACACTCATAATTAAGACCTTGTTTACTGAAGCCAACAACTAACGCTACTACTGGCAACAACTCAGTACAAAACTTCCAGACTATAGATTCTATAATAATTTACTGTAACATTTCTCCGGAATACAGTTATTGCTATCGTATAATATTTGGTGTTTGTCTGGAATAAACCGCTTTCCCTACATGGCTGTATGCCACACACTTACCACTTTTGTTTAGAGCGTGGTCCCTCAGAGCTGTACACAGCTAAATGATAATGGTAAACTGACAGTTCGGATAAGAATGAATGAGCCTATAGGCAACATTCGCCAATTCTACCCGCCATAAGATTACTCTTGCATATATCCGTCATGTATTAGCAGAGTTTAGGGGAAGACCAGTGTGATTTGTTTCAGATGGAGCAGATCCGTCGTAATATCCACAGCTGTTACTGAGGACAATAGCTAGCCCTAGGTATATATTTGATTTCCTGTTTTTGAAGTCAGAGAAAACTCTTATACGGGACCATATTTGTGGTATTGGATCTTCATGAGTAGCATTACCAACGGCTGGATGCTCGTGCCTCCTGTGCTAACCTAGACTAATAACCATTGCAAATGTTCGAGAACATATTGGGCAGCCATGGTCCAGGACAGGGGTGGCAGATGTTTGCACCTTGCCATGTGTACAGAGGTGTCCCAGCCTTCAAAAAGTGATGATACTTATATCGCCGCCGGAGGTGGTTGGGACAACGTCCCTCTCCGGCTGATTTATATTATAATTCTTATTAACCATGGACTATACTTAGTCATCGTCTTGGGCTTCCTGATAATTCCTGGAACATCAGAGGCATAATTCTGGTGCTAAATGATTCACCACACCTCGCCTAAAAGAGTCTATTCTCTAGTGGGGCTGGCCCCTAATGAGTAAGGCATCTAGCGTAATTCAAACTAAGTAACTAAACTTCTCTAAGAGACTCAATAACGTCACTGCAATGACGAGAGATTCGCTTACCGATTAGAAGACATTCTTCCCGTCACTAACAATGACGATGCGTTACTCAAGTGGGAAAAAGAAAACGCAAGAAAATAGCGATGCTTTCGGAAGTATGCTGGTTTTATGTATCTCTTTATTGTTCCCACCGGCAGAGGACCACATTTTTGCTAACTCTTGAACAGGGATTGCCAAAACTGTGAATGTTGGTTTAGTGGTTTGTTTCGAGGCCTAAAGTACTCAGAAGAAATCCGCATTAAAATAGAGCGGGGGACTCGAGAGTTAGCGGACTCTATGTGTTTTTGTATGGTTGCTTGCCGCCGAAACAGGACCTCATTTTGGCTAACTCCTGAACGGGGAGTCCCATAACTGTGATTGTTCGTATAGTTGCTTTTCTCAGGGCCCTTAGCATACAGTAAAATACCGCGATAAGAGCAAGTGGTGCAATGCCTGCTCTGCTACAACACTGCATCGTATTGTGTTTTTGGCTTTGAACCCAAAGTGGCCGCTGGTGGTGATGGCATTCAGAATACCAATCTATGTGGCAAGCAACAATAGCTTGCTCTGCAGTGTAGTTTTAGTCTCCCCTTGGTGATGGAATGCGAACCATCAGCATGGAGCACAACAGAACAATACTTATTCCAGAACACGACAAGGATGCCAGTGTGGTCGGAAACAATCGGCTCATTACCATTGGATCCGTGGTCAGTAGAATATATTGGGGCTTATTGGATGAACGATTGACGGCAGAAGGACTTCACTAAGGTATTTCAGCAACATCCAGATCTTTAGGGTCATTATATGATTATCTAGAATCAAGCGTGGTATGGTCCTTGCTCAGGCGGATATCGGAAAAGCATTCGATACCCTTCCACATTGTGCTATCAAGAATGCATAAGTTTCTAAGCATGTCCCGTCACCTGTTGTAAGGATCGTAATGGATTCTTATGCCGGTATGACAAACGCCGGTAGGTGACGAGTTCTGATAATACTTTCTTCGAAGATATGTAACACAAGGAGACCCAGCATCTCCACTTATTTTCAATCTGGCCTTTGATTTATTGCTGAATGCGCTGGAGGAACAACATTGTTTCTCAGTTAACAATGATATTTCTATCAGCTCACTGGCCTTCAACGACGATATAGTGCTAACTCCTTATACTCCCAGTGCAATGAATACCCTAGTTATGCAAGTAGAAGAGTTTCTATGGGTCCGTGATATGCCCTTAGCATTAAGAAATGCTCCAGCTTTCAGGTAGTGCGAAGGTCCAGAGCTTGGTATATCAAAAACCCGGCGCTTACTCTATCGAGACCGGAACGTCCGGATTCATCTAAAAAAGTGGATCTTGACTCACATAAGAAAAATACAGCTCGTGATACCTGATACAACAGTGCATATATCTCCTGGTCCAAGCGATACCGCCAATACCACTAATCAGGGAAATTGACCAGTAATTAAGTGTACTGGTTAAGGAAATCCTCCACCTTCCTTCATCCATTGCCAATGGCCTATTGGATTGCAAGAAAAATGATGGTGGTCTTGCATGTCCTAAGTTAGAGATAATAGTAACTTGTGCAGCTACTCAGTGCTGCTGGGTTAAAGTATTTTAATTCAAACAACCCAATCAAGTGCGCTCTAGTATTAACTACTGGTGTTAATGACAGACTTCGAAAGACAGCTAATTCTGTCACCATTAATTGACCCATTATTGTACACAAAGATATCAGTCAACATACGTCCAGGGCCAAACTGGTAAAGCTGCTCCCTCGGTACGGCTGTTCCCTCGGTACGGCTGTTCCCTCGGTCATGGGCAATGGTATCGGCAATGCCTGACACTATAAGTCTACTCTACTCTATCATGCAATACCGGATGTGCCGAAAATGTAGGACATTTCCGGATACCATTGCTCAAATGGTGGGTCAGTGTACTGTGGCGAGTGCCTCAAACCCGACCTGGTTATTAAAAACCGAGAAGGGATATTCGTGATCGACATAACTGTCCGTGACGAGGATGGACATTATGTCAAAAGAAGAAAACTGAAGAAACCTGAGAAACACACCCCTTTACTCGAACATTTAAAGAGCTCTTACAATGTAGAGGACCGTTCCCGAGAGACACAATCCTGGCTCTTAAAAATGAAATATTGTGTCTAGGACAAAAGTTCTTATAAAAGTCAGAATAACTTTAGAGCTGTGTCACCAGTTCTTGAACTAAAGTGGTTGAAGATAACGCGCAAGCAAATAACAGCAGATTTGGTACGTGCGCCCTGCAATGTCTATTATTTATTTGGTTGGCCCCTTGCACTAAGTAACCTTTGTATTCGTCCACGCATATTTATTTATTCAGTGATTTTATCCTCCGACACAACTTTTAACAACTTGTGATATTTGATTATCTACAATCACTGTGTTAATAACCCAAGGTATGGCCTGCAGGAAGCTGTCTGTGGGTTAGGACCTATTGGATACTTATTGCATGTATGTCGTATCTGCTATTTGTCATAATCCTAATGAGTGCCCTGCAAGCTTCTTTTTTTTGTTTCTTAAGAAAGGGGAATCATCGGGTTGGGATGAGCCCGTATGAAACCAAAGAAACCATAAGATGTTTCGTCATTTTACTCAAATAAGCTATTATTAACTTAGAGTGACCACGCTCCCATCAAAAGTGGTAAGTGTGCCGTGAAAAGCGGCATAGTAATTATCAAATTCCTCATCATCTAATTAGTGACGCAACTACCATAATTTTTTTACCCAAACTCATTGCCCAATTGAGCTGATTTCGTTGTGGCTAAGTGAATGTGAAGAAGTTGAACATTTACCAGCAATCTATTAATGAGAAGAAAAGTATTGATATTGTTAATTGTACTTTTCGAAACTTCCAAGACTGAGGAAATGGTACTATCTCGGGTTACAAACTCATATTTTGATCAAATATTTTCCCCATTGGAGTCTATCAGTCTGGATGCATTTAATTACGCGAAATTCACAGGTCATGATTTAGCAAAGTACCTTTTAAGGTTAAAAATTTTATTTGAGTTTTCTACAGGCGCATAAAGTGTATGGATCAGGAAAACTCGAGAGCTATTTAGGACTAAGCAAATTCAGTTTATCATTGCTAAGGGTATACTCTGCAAAAATAATGATATATGTTGCGTAGGTTTTGAAATATCACGAGCAGTTAAATTTCAGAGTGAAGAGGTTTCGAAGGTATGTAGTGAAATTATATATGGGAAAAAATTAAAATCAAATAAACCAGTAAAATTATTTCCCAGATTGTTACCCAGTTAAGACCTCTCTTAGCAACAAGGCAATGTCCTCGGCCATCTCTAGCCGCGTCGAAAATATTGGAAAATTCGTTTGAAAATAGCCGAATAGTACAAACACGATCGGATAAAATGATAACCCACATATTTGAAGCCAATAGAAATTCTAAAGTATTTACATGTAATATTTAAACCCTTATGGAATCGCCTAAAGTTTCGGAGGAATTTTTCAGTTCGACAACGTTCCGACTTCTGATCCCACAGAGTTTTTTCATTCAGGGCAGGTAACTTTTATAACTTTTAAAGTAAGAGTCAAAAGTAACCGGTAATTGTACGACAATTATATAACCGTTCCAAAATCCGTCCAAAAATGATTTTTATTTTTCAGTTAAATAATAAAAGTCAAAAAATGACTGCTATTTTTCAATCAAACAAAAACCATTTTCTTTAACTTTTATTTTTTTCTGTCAAATATTTAAAGTCATTTGTTAAATAATTTTTCATTTTGGGGTATTATTGAAAGTAGAAATACTCACAGTAAAAATTAAGTGTATTTTGGAGGAAGAAACATTGTTAAATAAGTGTTATGTCTGGAAAATAAGTACGCTAAAAATGTTTAATAAACAAACACTAAAATCAAGAGAATTTTACATTAAAAAAACTTTTCAATTTAAAGAATTTTATTTTATTGATTAGGCTAGGATAAATAAATTTTATATTTTCAATTAATTTATTTGCTATAAAAGGTTGTTCCACATTGTTTTTCCTAGAATCCGTTTATTAAGAATGAAATTATCTTCTGTAGTTTGTAATGCTTATATACCGAATTAGAATGCAAAACTTCTCACTTCTCTATATCGTCGAGTATTGGTTTGTCGTATACACCACATTGGAAGCTTTTGTACTGAAAGGTGATATATAGACTTTTGAGCGCACTATTTCTGAATCTGGGATCGGCTTTTTACTTAATAATAATGAGCAGCACAGTTGTCGCACATTCCTAAAAATCAGCACTTATAAATATCGATTTGACGCAACCGCCAAATTTTAGAACGTAGACAAGAGTTTTTTTGCAATTTGCGAGTATTGACAGAGTTGTTAAAGAATGCATTATTTCTGACCTGCATGTTTTTATTAACCCTTAACAGCCCACAAGTGTCTCGTGGACACTATTTTGCGTTATTGTCCCTATAAAAACTAAAGTATTTATTTCTATGAATCAACCTTTTCTATATTCCATCTTCGACGTTTCGCGAATCTAAACGTGCAATGAAAATATTTGAAACGTGGATAATTTAATATTTATTGCTAATAAATTAAAATAGTAAATGAACAACTCACAAGTGTCTCATAGACACAATAACGTTTTTGTTTGATTCGAGTATGAAGGTAGATTGTTTATTTTCATTTACGTATAATCATAGCGCATCGGGTAGGTAATAGAAACTCTCTGACCTTTGCTTGTGTTACAATCGTAGGCTTTGTACTACTCAATGGTATGTCCTGGTTCCGCGAGGTATTTCGTATCAGTGCTTATATAATTGTATCATAAAGCAGTCGTGCTCGTATTTGTTTTTTTTTTATATAAAATGGATAAACGTCAACTAACGCAGCACGAAATTTTGCATTCTTTTGATGAAATTGATTGCGAAAACATTTTTGTGCGAGAGACCGATAGCGATGATGAGAATTTTGCTGCTGACAGCTGTTCTGGGAGTGAATCTAACGTGACAGAATTAGATCAGAAAACAATGGCGAACATTTATGGAGTGAGAGTGATTATGTACCACTACAAAACTACGTCTCAATGGACACTTATAAAGACAGAGATGGAACAACATGCAAATCGGAACCTGACAGGCAAAGCCGAATGCCTCGACTCAACATAATTCGCGGTGGTATTCATAAGATGATTCTTCCCCCAGGGCAAGCTATAATAGATCCAATAGACACTTTTAACCTCTTTTTCAAAGATAACGTATTAGAAATCATAGTGAAACATACCAATGCTGAAATGCTTAGAGTGATTCAAAATCGATGGAAACCAACAGACAAAATCCAAATACAATCATTTATAGGCCTTTTATTGACTACATGTGTCAATAAACCGGCAGGTTTGGATTTTAGAAAATACTGGAGCCGATATTTGGTAGTCCGATATATCGAGGTACAATGGGAAAAAATAGATTTGCTTCTACAAGTATAATACAATTCTTGAGATTCGATGATAAAAATACTAGGTCCTTCAGAAAGTCGAGAGATTAACTTGCACCTATTCGACAGTTAAAGCCGTACGTAAACTAAAATCTAAAAAAGTTTTATTTACCTAGAAAAAATCTCACTGCTGATGAGTAGTTAGTACCATTTCGAGGACGAGTATCATTCAAACAATATCTACCCAGTAAAAACATGACAAGTATGGTATGAAAATTTGGTGGATCTGTGACAACAAAACTAGCTACCCTCTATTTGGAATACCTTATCTTGGAAAAGAAGGACAAAACATGGCGGAAAATTTGGTGTACAATGTAGTTAATCAGTTATGTGAACCATATTTCCGATGTAATAGGAATATTACTTTTGACAAATATTTTACAAGCTTTGCAATTGCAAAAGCTTTTGCTCAGAAAGGTTTCACAGTAGTTGGAACAATGAGGAAAAAAAAATATGACATTGGTTTCGTAAGTGCCACAGAAGAACCTTGCTGTTATTTTCTTGTCTACGATGAATCAAAGCAAAGAAGCAGATTTGAGCAATAAGAACAAATCAGAAATAAATTTGTACTATAACTCCACCAATATATGCCTGACCAGAAGGTAAATGAGTATACAGTTCAACGTAAAACAAATAGATGGCCCGTTGCATTTTTTCAAAATATTATAGATGTTGTTGGAATTGCATCTCTAATAATATGGAAAAAATTATATCCTACTTGGATCCAACGGAAAAAGAATATACAAAGAAAACTTTTTTACGTGATATCGCAAATCGTTACACCCCATATACGGAGACGAAACAAGAAAGGCCTATCGAATTATCACTTAACAGCCATACAAGACGTGGAAGGATAAAATCAGGGAGCTGCCTCAATCATCTGAACCTGCTTTGAAAATATCCATCACTTCTAAACAGTGTTGTGATAAATGCAATTGAAAAAAAAACAAAAATATTTGTAAGTAAATAAGTAACAAAAGTTAAAATACTGAAATACATAATATTGTCTGTTGCATTACTACTGCCTTTGTTTTCTTTCATATGCCCCAGTATCTATTGGGCACTACTGGTCAGTTACGTTACAAAAGCATACTGGGTAGTTAAGGGTTAATATGAATGGAAGCTGCAGTAAGAGTAGTTTTAAAGAAGTAATGGTATGAGCCGTCCAGGTTTCGCTTTCCCATCTACCGAAATCGTCTTATTTATTATATATCAACAAAAGTAATGAAAAACCTGAGCTTGACTTTTTGTGGCACAGGTGTATTTCCAAACGACCAACCTACGGCCGTTCTGCTTCCATATGTATAGCTAATCTGTGGTTTAAGGTTAGTATTTGTTAAAAAATATTTATTTAATTGTTTAATTATTTGTTATATGTTTAGTTATAATAAAGAAATTTTTATTAGTTTACTTGCCTTCGCAAGGCTGGGCCTGGATGCAGGCTATCGCCACTTGCTGGTAATGATCGAATCTTAAGGATTCTTCCCACGGCGATAACGTTGATCCGGCTGTCGATACGATTCTGTTTCTCTTCTTTTTGCCTTTTAGGCGAAATTTTTATTTTAAATCATTGCAGCTTAGTTTTAAAAATACTTGTGCACACTCCTGTGGTCCAAAAAAAAAATCGACTTGTCACCTCAATTTCCATCTTTTTTCCTTTCTTTTCTCTGCAGTTGGTCGAGCTTATTTCTGGCAATGTATCATTCAAATGGTCCGCATCAACATTTGAACGGTTTTCGATTAGTTTATGTATTTGTTTATTTTTGTTTGTTTTATTTAAATCCAACTAATTTTTTATATGATTTATTTATTATTTATATTATTTATGTTATATGAAATTGATTATGTGCTTACATATATTATGACTTAAGGTAAGTTTCCTTAAGTGTAGTTTGCTCATGATTCGTACTGTGCTATGTTCCACCAACAAAGATTGGGAATGGAATGAAATGAATTCCATTACTCAAAAATATATTAACCAATGCATTATTTTCCATTTTCGAAAAAGAATGCATTACTTGATTTGCATTTCTCTGGAATGCATTATATTCATTTGCAGTCTGTCTGAATTCACTGGCATTCACTTGAATTAACTTCAATTCAAGGAAATTGTTTTGTGATGAAAAACAAATAAAACACTTTTAATTATTTTTTTGAAAGAAATTCAAATCAAATCATGAAGAATTCATTCCAAGGACTTGTGCGAAAAAAATCATTTAACAAGGGATGTGAAAAATCCATTGGGGATGAATTATGTGTACATGACATAATCTTACATCTACTTTCATTATATGGTAGAATTCGAAAATTTTATTAATAGAAAAAAAATCGAGTTATAATAATTATTTTGAGTTTTAATTTCTAAATCACTAATAATGATTTAAATTTTACGCCATTCACGCAAGAAATTAAATTTAGCTGCATGAGCAATTTGCCTTGTTCTCCTTCCACCTCACTATAAAACACAATTACACTTTTGCTTCCAGTCATTTTTCACAACTAAGTAAGCAATGTGCTTACATTCTTAATTTTATACAATCTTGTCTTCATCATCTGATTCGTAATCCTGATAACTTTCTAAAAGTTCTATTAAATGAGGACATTTTCTTAACAATTCTTCACATGTTGAATAATTATTTTTAATAAATTTTTAAGTCCACAAGAAATGATATTTTCTTTGACGTAGTTGGCTCAATATTTAGCAGACGCGGCTGGAAATCTCCTGCAAGTTATACAAATTTATATCTTCGTATTTGAACGGTAACGCTATTCAAAAATTCTTTGTGTTCCCGTACCGCAGTAAAGATGGCAAATAAATACATTTCTGCGAATATTCGAATATTGCAAGTCGTTACTAAATTAATTTAAAGCACAAATTACAACTGTTCCGGCAACCACTTATTCTTTTCAATATGAAACAATTAATGGTTATGAAAATGCGAAATTCTTAATTGCAATGCAATCCAAATTTACTCGGGTATATCCAGTTTCTGTAATTTACATATGCACTCAGAAATAATGAAAATAAATTGTGTCATAGCCGAATTTCGGGTTTGGCAATCATTCGGTCCCCACTTGTATTTTAATTACAATATTTTTTGCCAATTCATTGATAACAATATTTCTCTTAATACATGCAAACTGTGAATCATTATCACTCGGGCAGATGAATAGCAATGGATATTGGAGTATTTACTTGCTTTAGCGGTAAGGTTTGTTTTCTGTTCTTAATAAAATAATAAAATAAATTGAATGAGAATCCAATCTAACGTTAAAAAAATATTAATTATCGCTGAGTGATATTCTGGCTGTATCAGAACTCTGTGGCGTTTCATCTGCAGTGGTAATTATTATGTGAGCATTGATTTCATTATTGTGCAATTTACTAATTTGCTGATTATATTTATTTTCATTATCAAAATAAGTTCGTTAGTGTAAAATGGGTAGAAAAGGAAATAAAGGAGTCCGTGGGTTTTATAAGGTGGAAGAAGAAAAAGTGTGTTGTGTGTTATGTTGTAATTATACCTTTCGAGGAAATTTTATTACAAATCTTGAAAGATATTTGCAAAAAAGACACAATGAAAGATATCAAAAGGAAATAAAACAATTGTCGCAAGTGAATCATGTTGAAGCCATGCAAAAAAATTGTCTAAAAAATTTAAATTTTCTATTGAAATGTGCAAGTAGATGATCCTGTAAGATGTATGTAGATGCTTGTGACGGTTTAGCAACACAGCAATGTGCCCCATTTTCAATTTTTGATAGTGAACATTTTAAAGTACTCCCTGAACAAATTTTTAGTGGGTTAAAAACTCCTCAAATTACTTCTAAAAATGTGTGGATGGCTAGCATAATCTGTCAAAACAAAAATTAAGTGCTCTAGTTAGAACTTTAAGAAAGCACACTGGTGAAAATTTTAAATTGAATATTGAGAACACTTCAGGAGACTTTGAAATATATAAAAAAAAACATTTTACTCGATTACAATCGAAAATGGAAGAAACATTTTTAAATCGGTGGAATTAATTTCCTTATGTGGCGACGGCAGTGATTGTGATGACATTGACAATTATAATGAACCCATTGATAGTAGATGTCATGATATATTATCATTGGACTTAACAATTAACTGTAAAAGATTTCCCAGCTGGTCACTAGCAAGATCCTCTAAACGAAGCACAGAAAATTGTTAAAGTATTAAGAACACCAACGTACAGCTATGCTGTGTCTTTTACTAGTTGTGATTACCCTTTTTACATAAAACTCCACTATACATATATATACCATATATGTTAATTACTCCTTATTTAGGTATGCTTTGAACCACATTCAGTGAAATCGACATTGGATGTTCCAACTCGTTGGAGATCTGCAAACGATATGTAGAAAAACCTTCTACGCTGTACAGATTTTTGTAAGATCAATATTTCTTAGTTTTAAAACAAAACATAAAAAAGGTTTGCTTCTAAAATCAAAAGGAGCCTGATCACTTGCTCCGTATATATTTAACGAGAGCTCGTTCAAATCATTTAGATAATCACTGCAGATCTAACCGCATGCCCATGATTGGCTATACTATGTGAATCAAAACTGTCCTTTTATCTTTTATTTGTTCTGTTGTAACACTAAGTTATCTTAGTTGTTCTTGACATTTTCTGTCTTCATCATTTGCTTTCCTTAAGAGTTCATATGTGAGCTTTTCATTATCATCTAATTCCTTCCGCAAATCACCGTTTTCTGCTGGAAGTTTTTTCATGAAACAAAAAAAAAAATCTTTACTTTACTTTTCTTAAAACCCTTTCAGCACCGAATTATGAAAGAATGCAAAAAATAAATAATAGACAATATTTTTATTTATGAAAGACTATATATAAATAATTTTAATGAAATTTTTTTGAAAAAAATTAGTGTTGCGTAAATATTTTTCAGATTCCAATTGTTGTCATTGGTAGTTAGGAGTACTTATATGTAAAAAAATGATTATTGTCTATAATAGTAATTGTTTTCTAATAAGATTACTTACAACCTTAGCCTTAATATTATTTAAGACGGAATGCTCTGAAACAATTTTTTTCTTTATTTAAACACAGCGGCATTTTACACTTTTCGCATCTAGTTCGGGTATAACTATGAACGCAGTGTCAGCATCTGGATTTTTGGTCAATATGTTCAGGCCAATGATTTAATCCATCGTATCGTGCATCTTTAGGTGATCTAGGAGCAACTACCTTCCTCTTTATAGCCAATGGACTATAACTGGGACGGCCTCGCTTATTTATTGCACATTGGCCTTTTGAAAGGAGTACGTGGCTTATTTCTGCGCTAAATTTTATAAGTGGCATATGTTTTTTTCCAGCTGTTCGCAATGGCGTCGGTAAAGCAGCCAGGCGTTAACAACAGCTATGTCGATAAAATGAAAAATATTTCGAAGGTAATATCTTTTACTTCTTATATTTGTTCTATATAATGTTACCAGCATATCTTGCAAATCCACTCCACCCATTTTTGAATTGTAAGCTCCGATAACGTGTGGACGCGGAACTTCCACGTATTTCTTTTCTTTTGCAGACCATCTTTTCTCATTTTCAATCGGTAATGACGTCTTATAAGAAGATATAATATGGACAAATTTGTTATCAAACCATTTTAAAATTAGAAGATTACTATAAGCATCTACTTTGAAATCAAAAGAACCGCCGTAGTCCTTTTTTAGATCCTTATCGCTTGCTAAGTCACACCCGGCCAGGCGGTTTTTGCGTGTGGTTCCAATTGAAAGAAATCCTTGCTGTTTCAGAGTGCTGTACAAATTGAACGACGAAAACCAGTTATCCGTGTATATTTTAAAATTTTTCTGTTTCGGAAGACCTTCTACGAGTCGTAAAACTATGTCCCCGCTTAATCCTAAACGAGTGCTGACAACACCAGTCGATTTTCCAGTATAAATTTCAACATCATATAAAATTCCCCCGGATCTAGCTCCGATTTCATTGGGATCATCATTTCATCTATACAAATGTATTCTTTTGCCTCAATTTTTTTGAAATTGTCTTTGATCCCTTTTATAAAAGGACGAAACTTAAATAATTTATCGTAGTTTGGGTGATCTCTTGTCAACATCTCGCTGTTATCAGAAACATGCAAGTAAGTTCGTAATTTTGAAAAGCGATTTCGAACCATTGCATTTGCTAATGGGAGGGTATCTTGTAGATTCACTCCAATACATGCTATATTGCGGCATGGATATAATTCCCGTCAGTAAATGTATTCCCAAAAAACGACATATTTCATCGTAGCTGGTATTGACTGATACACCGCTCTGTTGTACTGAATACAAGTTTGTATGGAATACTAAATTTTGAATAATTTTGTCGTCAATGAATCTAGTGAAGTATTGAAAAGGTATTTTAACTAATGGTGGATAGGAAAACTCATTTTCACTTTTATCATTTACGACTTCCATATCCTTTTCTTTTGCCACTTAGGAGGCATCTGTGATCTTAAGTCCCTTTGGATTGTTGCCACTGAAATATTTTCTTCATCACTATCCTCTCCACTTTCACAATTCAGACAATCAACTGGTTCTTTTGGAATATTGGGATATTCAGCTTTATTTTCAAGATGTTGCTGCTATACAAGGGCACAATTTTCGTAATCTAGCGCAAGGTCATCGCCATCAGACATATCTGCTAAATCAGATAAATTGCCCTCCAGAATTACTTCAATGATATTTTCATTTCTAAGTTTAATTGACATCAGAAATATTTTTCCCTAGAAATTAAATACCTAATAAGTGTCATGCATTTTATAACTTCTAGCTACCAACGATTCCAATTGGAATCATGCAAAAATTCTGCTTTTTCTATGCAATTAATTACAATTTCGAATTACCTTGTGGTGTATATCATAAAGTAAATTCCAAACAAGCAGAAAATATTTTTTTTTTCTACACAAATGTATGAATGCAGGTTTTTTTCTTTTTAACTTCGAACAGCTCTGGTGAAAATTCGCGAATGAGAAAATTTCAAATTTCCAACTGTCAAAGATTCTGTTTAAAATATTTTATTGCTATCGTTTCAGATGCCTACTAGTAGAGTATTCTTTACATAATTTGAATCAAATTTTGAAACCAATTTCCTTTGATAAGAATCCAAATGAAACTTGAATTTTCCATATGATTCCAATTGTAATCACTGGGGCTCAAAGGGTAAAGAAAATAATGAAAAATACCAACCATTCTCGTGTTGGATTTTTTTAAAGATCATGCTACAAAATTCTGTAATTATATTTGATTCTTTGATCTTTAAAAACAAATACTTCGTAAACATCCTGCTCAGAAACGAATCTTATAACATATGTAGTTTACCTCTGAACTGAAATCATCCAGCTTTTTCGTTAGATTTATCACCGAATTGTTGAGCAAATTAACTTTGCATTTAATAACTCTGTGGGATGAGAAGTCCAACGTCATCGAACTGAAAAATTCCTCCGAAACTTTAGGCAATTCCATAAGCTATTAAATTTTATATGTAAATACTTAAGAATTTCTATTGGCTTCAAATATGTGGGTTATCATTTTATCCGATCGTGTTTGTACTATTCGGCTATTTTTAAACGAGTTTTCAAATATTTTCGACGCGGCTAGAGGTGGCCGAGGACATTGCTTTGTTGATAAGAGAGGTCTTAACTGTGTAACAATCTGGGAATTAATTTTACTGGTTTATTTCATTTTAATTTTTTCCCATATAAAATTTCACTACATACCTTCGAAACCTCTTCACTCTGAAGTTCAACTGCTCGTGATATTTCAAAACCTACGCAACATATATCATTATTTTCGCAGAGTATTCCCTTAGCAATGATAAACTGAATTTGCTTAGTCCTAAAAGCTCTCGCACTTTCCTGATCCATACACTTTTAGCGCCTGTAGAAAACTCAAATAAAATTTTTAACCTTAAAAGGTACTTTGCTAAATCATGATCTGTGAATTTCGCGGTACTAAACGCAACCAGACTGATAGACTCCAATGGAGAAAATATTTGATCAAAATATGAGTTTGTAACCCGAGATAGTACCATTCCCTCAGTCTTGGGAGTTTTGAAAAGTGCAATTAACAATTTCAATACTTTTCTTCTCATTCACAGAGACCTGCGAGGAATGTTTTTGTTTTATTTCTGTCCATTTGAATTTTATTTCTTTGGATGATATCAGTTCATCGGTTGGATACATTTCCATCGCCGTTTCAATTTTTATAATTGTAAGCTGTAATTTGTTTATAAGTGATGATCTATCCTGATTGCTGGTAAATGTTCAACTTCTTCATATTCACTTAGGGATAACGAAGGAATTTGCTAATTACTATGCCGCTTTTTACGGCACACTTACCACTTTTTATGCGAGCGTGGTCATTCCAAGTTAATAATAGCTTATTTGAGTAAAACGACGAAACAGCTTTTGGTTGACCGTAACCAATGTATCCTTACGACACTATTTCACAGTTTTAGCCTAGTTTCACCCAAAAACTTTTTGGTTAGGGATCTTTGAAGCTAATAGCTGCTCGCTTCCTCCATATAAAGGATAGTTTCAAAAGCATAATAATTATTACTGCAATGACGAATCATATTTTTATTTCAAAACTGAAAGAACGGGATGAGTACAGAAAACAGGTATCTTCTAAAATAGCTGAACTTGGCGCAGAAGAATGCTTATATAATAAAATTAACAAAAAAAAATGTTATAAATGGAAATGTTGTCAGTCAGCTGGAAAGCCCATAATCGCACAAGCTGTAATACCATAAATTAGTATGGAGGAGTATTTTTTACATTTCAAAGAAGTAGTGTTCAAAATCAAAGGAGTGTTAATTCTAGTTGTATATAGTCCTTATAAGTAAGTGTACGCAACGTTAGTATTGTGTTATTCCTAAGCGTAAATCTTGATGTATATAGATGCGTTTCGTTTTAATGGTTCTGAACCACACCCAGAAAAATTATAATCTGCATAAAATTTCAACTCTTCCTTCGAGATACTTCAAATTTTGTACTAACTAATCGAGGCTGGTTTTCGTTTTAATTTCTCGACACCTTACTCAACAAATTGGGTACACATTTGTCACAATATTGATATAAATGAAGTGAACGCATCTATAAGATACTTAATTACGATTCAAGCAAATGCAAAAGATATCGTTCGAAAACATCTCAAATCCACTCAGCAATAAAATGACTAAATGTCGTACACAAAAGATATTTTTCCGATGGAAAATTTTAATGAACGTCTTCCAACAGTTCAGGAATCGTGATCTACCGTTCCAGTCATGCAAAAGGACACACACACACAAGAGGATGAACATAAAAAATGTTAAATACTAAAGTGAAGATTCTTCAGCTTTTGAATCAGACTATTGTCCGGGGCTGGGATGTCCCTGGCAGATTCATCTCGAACAGAATTTTCGCGGTTGAACGCAGGTTAGTGCATTTAATAATGTTATATTCCTGCTCCAAGCGTACTTAGGATTTCTTAGGGATCACCTAGTTTGTTTTCAGGATTTGCGGTTGAATATCTGAGGATATTACTTGAAATTTTCTGGTATTGTAGAATTTTTGTTATGGGTATTTTTATATATATAAAAAAAAGAACAAATAATAGCTGGAAAGTATGTGCCAAAACAAAATTTTTAACAACTGCAAATGGAATTCCTAAAAACTACTAAAAAAATCACTTCCTAAAATATCCAACTAACAAACTCTGCCAAAACAAGACGTAATCGTAGAAGCGAGTAGCATTCTAATATGGCTGCACGGATGTAGCTCACTTAAACAAAACAGTTCTCCTATGGCTTTTTTCAATACATATTTTGCGATCTATAGGAAATGAATGGCATGTCCTTAGATAATTTTGTGCTATATGGGAGACGCAAACATAAAGATTATCGCTGAATGGCATTATATGTAAATGGGTTTTTCTATAAACTTGTTATGGCCAAATATACGGAAGATGATTCCAGCAGCCAAAGGCATTACAGCGAAATAATCAGCAATTGCTAAACAATAACCTCGCATGGTATTAGTCTGCAACTGTCGATTGTTTTGCTGATTAGCACAACAGCTAGCTGCGATGAGCGCTTAGTGGAGCAATCGACGATTACAATATTAATTAACCTCGCATGGTAATTATTATGTAAGGCGATTGTTTACTACTAAGCAACTCAGGTGCTGCAACCGGTAGAGCAAACGACAAGGTTTTGTCGTTTGTTTACATCCGCGTTGTGAGCAAAGAAAGTTTACTTCCGAATATTGGGGCATAAAAGACCAATGACTGGTCTGGCGAGTGCCGTTTAGTGATCAGTCTCGGGTTAGTTTCAGGCACAGTGGTGTCAAATGTCCGGTCGGTTCGGAATACTAAAAACGTGTTAACATAGGTCAGGGAAAGTAATAAAGTGTAAAGAGTTTTAAATTATTTCGAGCGTTCTTATTTATTCGCAAGTCTTAATCGTTTTTCAGCTAATTAACTGAGAGTTTTAATGATACGATTGTATTGGGACACGACAAGCTGTGTATCTCCTTCAACTCATATAAATGATTTTTACCTTAAAGCTATTTCAAAATCATTCAAATTCTCTGTTAGAGGATCAACAGTAATATTTTAAGTAGAGCTTGAAACTTTTATAACGTTTTTCAAAAAGTCCCTAGAATTCGAGTTATTGCTAATTTTTATTCCATAAGAATTAAACAAAATTACAAGAAATAAGAGTTTTAAAATAATAAAAATTCGTAATTTTTGTTATTAAGACTCTCCCAATAACTATTATTTTTAATTTTTATTTTTAACTGTTATACAAAAAAAACTTTTTGAGAGTATATCGAGACTTTTGTTTCATAAAAGTCTTTTTAAGAGTCTTTTGAGACTTTTTATAAAAATCTTTTTAAAAGTCTTTCTTTATGCTTATTATTTAAATATTTACTGTATTTACAGTCTGATTTAAAAAAAAAACAAGCTTCTTCCGCTGTTTATGATAATATTTCAATCGATTTTATCCATACGGGCATTAATATAGGGTATCACAAGTATTGGTCTTTTAGGCTAATTCTAGCCTTTTAATTTGTTTTTATTTAATTAATTTTGTTGATATTTTTTTTTCTAATTTCCTTTTAATTAAAAGAAAGCCATCCTGGGATTCGAACGCGTTGCAGACAGACAGGGTCTGGACTTTTCTTAAGTTTATATGATATAAACGAATTATGTTATGTATATGGAACAAATCGATTAAAATGATATAGCCAGCGGGAGAGGTTTTTTTTTACATTAGACCGTAAATACTACTGATCAAAAAAAAGTGAGCAGAGGAAAATATTTGGAAAAATAATTTGATTACGGTAATAAATGGCACTAAAGTTTAATATATAGTAAAAAACGACAGAAATAGGTCACTTAATATTTTTAATTAAAAAAAGAACGTATGTTATTTTTATTTTTATTTAAATATACTAATATCTCGTATTTCCACCTTTATTGTTTATCATGTCCTCCAACCTTCTTGGAATAGATGATATCAAATTTGATGGAATTTCGTTGCAAGCCTTTTCTACAGCTGTCCAAAGGTCGTGGATATTACGTATATGGACTTTATGAATTTTCCTATCGATGTGGTCCCAGAGATTTTCAATAGGGTTCAAATCCGGGCTTTGGGCAGGCCAGTTATTGAACCATTTGATGTTTCCTTCCTGAAACCAGGTCTTTGTCTTTCGGGCGGTATGGCATGGAGCATTATCCTGTTGAAATATGTACTCCGTCCTATTTTGAACACCTTCCAAAGTCGGAATCAAACCTTCTTCCAAAATGTTAATATAAACATCCGCATTTATTTTAACATCCTGATCCACTTTCACCAACTTTCCAACTCCTGTTGCCGTAAAACATCCCCAAACCATAATTCCTTGGTTACCCTTTGTTGTCGTTTGGACGCACCGAGGATCTTATTGCTCTCCAGACCGCGTTATACAAGTTTCTGGACGATCTGTTGACAAACAAAACCTGGACTCGTCAGACCACAAAACTTTCGACCAATCCGTGTCTTTATGTTCTTTGGCCCATTCGATCCTTCTGCGCTTATGAGCTGCTGTCAGCAGCGGAACTCGTTGCATCGAAAGCTACGGAAACCAGCGTCCTTTAAATAACGTCTAACAGTATATCTGCTAACTTGGGATCCAGATGCTGTTTGAAAGTTTGCTTCGACCTCGACAAAAGTTGTTTTCTTTTTCTTTAAGGTGAGAAGCTTTAACGCGTGGCAGTCTCTCTCCGTTAATTTCCGCGGTCTTCCTGATCGACTCTTGCGGGCAACTGTTCCTCGAACTTTGTAGGATGAAATAATTCTGTGAATTCCTCCCGTACTGACTGATACACCATGTTTTATCAACTCACTTCGGATGGCTCGTTCCGATTTTCCACCTTCGTGTAGCCCCATAATGAACCCTTTTTGAGCTCCGGTCAATTGTTTGCTGCAAAATAAAAAAATTAAAGTTAATATGAATTAAGGTCACTTTTAAATCATAGTGAGAGAATTTTGTTGTAAATTTAATGACATTTTCTGCCCTTTTCCAACAAAATTTTTGAAAATCGCGCCAAATGTCAATTGTCTTCAAAAACTTTACTTTTAAAAAAAAAAAAAAAAACAATTTTTAAAAAACACCATAAAAGTGCAAAACAATATTTACTTAATTAAACAAAAAGCAAGCAAAATAACTTACCGTTTAGCAGGAGGCATTATAAAAATATTATTTTGAAATTGTTGTTCACAAACTTTTATAAAACACTTTCACTTTAAAATTTGCTTCACTTTGCTTAACTCTGATTTTCAGTCGGATTAAGAACTCTTTCGGGAAAAGAATATGGTAAAAGTATTCTACACGGATGTATTTATACCCCTAATTAACACCAAACTTCCACAGATAGAAGAAAAGGGGTTGGGGTGACTGTAAAGTTCAAATTTTAAGAAAATTGCGGGTGCTCACTTTTTTTTGATCAGTAGTATTTAAATAAAAATCATAAAGATATACTTTTAAAAAGATTTTTATAAAATAAAAGTCTCGAAATACTCTAAAAAAGTTTTTTGTTAGATAAAGGTCTGAAAAGACTTAAAACTTTTATTTCGTACAATAAAAATTTATTCTTAACTTTTACTTTTAAAAATAAAAGTTAAAGGTATTATTAAAATTTATTTTTTAAATATAAAAGTTTCCAGTCGGACCTCACTTAAGAAAAGACTTAATGGAGAGTTATTTTCTGGCTCTGATTTTAAGTCTTATAATTACAGGTATCACTCGAATAGCACGAAGCCGCGAATAGCATGATTAAAAATTCGACAACCCTCGAATAACACGAAGTCGCGCATATTACTGTTAAAAATTAACTCGATTACACAGTACATTATGTATGTACATACACATCGTCGGCTTACAAGGAAAACTCAATGCTGTATCTGTAGTATGTATTAATAATGCAGTAGTTAGTTCTCCTATCTACTATGCGTGGCATATATTTAAAGCTGCTAAAATACTGCTGGCACATCGAGAGACGAAAACGAAAACGCTTAACTGAAAAACTCACTTTTCAGGGAATATTTCCCATTAAACTTAACTAAAAATTAAAATTTTTTTGTGTTTTTTTTCGAGAAAAGCTCATTCCATTATTTCTGTAAACGAAAACATTGAAAAGTGCATCTCTCGAAAAACCAAAAAAAAAAATTAATTTCTTGCGAAAATTGAAAAACTAAGAATTTTTCGACCTTTTAGTTAAGTTTAATTGGAAATATTCCCTGAAAAGTGAGTTTTTCAGTTAAGCGTTTTCGGTTTTGTCTTTTGATGTGTCAGCGGCATTAGATTTAAGAAGGATAAAAATAAGACATTATTTTTTAAATTTTGTGCAGAGTTAATTCGTAAGTTTTTAAATCGAAGCATCTACTCAGAATAGCTTTCATATCATAGAAATATGCATAAAGTAGTGAGTGCTTACTGGCAATGTGACTGATTTTAAACTTTCCACAAAATACGATCAAACGGTTTTAGTTCGTTTTTAGCACGGTTTTGCACTTAAAGTGAAAATAGAAATGTTGACAAGTTAAAAAAAGGAGTGAAAACATCGACTTTAGTCAAATCACTAAATTTACATGAAGCAACTATTCGGACGATTAAAAAAAATGAAGAAAAAATAAGCGAGAATGTCTTAGCAGGTTGCTCTACAACATCAAAGCGAATGAATTGCGCACGAGATATAAATGTTTTAAAAATGGAAAAAGCTCTTGCAATTTGGATACAAGATTGCAATGATAAACGGATTCCTTTAGATGGAATACAAAAAGCTATGAAGATCTATGCATATTTGAAGTAAATAGGTAGCTCATCTGCACAAGAATAACAACAAAAGTCACTTTTTGTGAGTAAGGGCTGGTTCGAGAAATTCAAAATGAGATACTCGTTCCGTGATCTCAAACTTCAAGGTGAAAGTGCTTCAGAAGATGCAAAAGCTGCTAGGCTTTTCATTTTAGAACTACCAAAAATTGTAGAAGATGGAAAATATACGGCATTCTATTAGAAAAAGATGCAATCTCGAACGTATATTTCAATATTCCAAAAATCTGTGCCTGGATTCAAAGTAGATAAAACATAGATTTACTCTTTTAATGTGCACTAATGCATCATTTTATGTTGACCGATATGTCCAAGCTGCCTGTTCATTGGCGGGCAAATAAAAAAGCTTGGATGACAGAAAATATCTTTAGGGAGTTGTTTGAAAACTACTTCATTCTGGAAGTAGAAAACTACATGGTAGAACAAAATTTAAGTTTCAAAGTTTTATTGCTATTAGAAAATGCCATAAGTCATCCCAAGGACTTATATCACCCAAATACAATATCACTTCCACAGCCCTTGCATCAAGATATTATCGCAACTTTCAAATCCCATTTCATTCGAAAATCGTTTGAAACAACTCTGCAAAAAATTGAGTCAGGCGAAGGTAAAACGCTAGTCCAGGGATGGAAAGAATTCTCTATTTTGCAATGCATAACCAAGATATCCTCTACCATAAGCGAAATAAAACCTTCAACAATTAAGGGTTCTTGGAAGTCAGTATTCCCTCAGATTGTGCAAAAAGATATTGCTCACAAGATAGGTAGAGAGGTATTTAATAATCTGAATAGCCAAGACCTGAAGGTATTGCTTCAAGAACCTACGTTGACTGAAGCCGATCTAATGGAAATAATTAATGAGCCTTATGGAAACACCATTCCAAATGAAGACTCAGAAAATTGTCCTGAAAATTCTTTTTTCAATATTTCCGTCACTGATAGGTTCGAACTTAACAAAGAATTTAGAATTACATTTTATGAAGATTGATCCGTCACTGTAAAGGCCGAAACACAATGCGAGCATCGGATATCGGCATCATCATTAACATCAGCATTGAATTTTTCCCAGCCTCGACATTAAAGCCTGCTATGACAGAATGACAGCATTGTGAAATACAACATTGAAAGTTAACTGAACTGTCAAAAGGAAAATTTTTAATGAAGTCGTGGAATATATTGTTCCAAAAAAAACATGATAAATCGGAATAAGGTGGCAAAAGTAGTTGCTGTTCTACGTATGGCCTGATTATGCTAACAATACTACGCAAATTAAGGAAACGGCATTTCTGGGTGCGGGATATATAATTACAAAGAGCCGAGTATGGTTTGTTTGAAACTACCTACCAAATTATGAAATCAAGTGACCACGAAATGTTTAAGAAAACATTTCGGATGAGCGTTGGTACTTTTAATAGCCTCATGTTATTGGTTTATGGGAAGTTGGAAAAAAAATCTATAAGGAGGCCAATACAGCCGGAATGCCGATTGTCGGTGACGTTGATGTAAATTGAAACTTTTCCAAATAAAATGGGATTATACATGTTAAAAAATGTTTGTTTCACGTACTTGGCGTATGGAACTTCAAGACAAATCCTTGCATTAAAGTTCAAAATGGGAGTTTCAACTATAACCAACATCATCCTTGAGACTTGTCAAATTCTTTGGGAATCTTTATCACCAATATATTTAAAGGAAAAGAACGGTGAAGACTGGTACCAAATCAGCGAGAACTTTCAGAAAATGTGGGATTTTCCCAACTGCGTAGGAGCGATCGATGGAAAGCATATTGTTTGCCCTCCAAATTCTGGCTCTGGAAATTTCAATTATAAACACCATTTCAGTGTTATATTGATGGCAACTTGCGATGCAAATTATTTGTTTACTGCCATTGATGTGGGAGCCCCTGGCAGACGAAGTGATGGTGGTGTTTTCGCTGAAAGTACGTTCGGTGAAAAGTTGCTTCAAAATGAATTGGATTTGCCTACCGAGAGGGAATTACCAGGTAGTTCGGTGAAATTATCCTATTTCTTCGTCGGTGATGCTGCTTTTCCTCTGCGAACCAATTTAATGAGGCCTTTGCACGGCAGAGCTCTTATAGCAGAACAAGAGCATTTCAATGGCAGACTATCTCGTGCTAGGAGGACCATAGAAAACGCATTTGGTATAATGTCATCACGATGGCGAGTTCTTTTGCATGATATTCATTGGCTTTCCAAAAATGTGTTAAAAATCGTTTGTGCAACAGTGGTCCTATACAATTATTTGAGACGATTATGTACTGAATATTGTCCACCTAACTACAGCGATAACAAAACAGATTGTTCCATCAGCGAAGGTCAGTGGCGAGAAGAAACCCAACAGCTGCAAGCAGCAGCTCCTTTCGGCAGAGCGAAGAACGCATCTGCATCAGCATTCGTAATCCGTGAGAAACTCTGTAGTTATGTTAATAGGACAAGGTTTGAATAAATAATTAAACGAAAATTAAAAATAAACTATTCTTTATTTTTTCTGGTTCCTGTAACCCTTTAATTTTCTATTAATTAGAAATAGCAATGCCTCTTGCAATTCGTCGGTCTGGTCTTCGTCCAATTGCATAAATGCTGCAACAGGTGATAGCTGCGATTCTCCGATAATCTGCTTCGCGCCCGACAGAAATTCTTCATACTTATCCTCCAAACTGATTAATTTTTATTTTGCTGTAGTCACTAACGTAGTGATGAACAAAGCATCAGGAGCCTCTCCCGACGCTGATGGCAATACATCTCCAGTTGTTGGCGTTGGTAATTGAGATCTATCAGCTAACCACCCGCGGATTCTCCTTCCAAACATACCAAATCCTCCAAATTCAGAATCGTTGGCTGGGGAAGTTTCGGAGTTGTGCCATAATTTGTGACTGTATTCCTGTAAAACAAAGAATATATTAATTGAAATTTACAACAATTTTCCTTCACTTACGCAGCACGCATATATTCTTCCAAAAAATTCATTAGCTGAAAATTCTGCCACTTCACATCCTTTGCAGCACTTCCGGAAGGAGTTTGGTGTATTTTCTTCAGCTCGATTCTGTAGGAGTTTCGCAGGGACTTCCACCTCGATTTTAGTTTCGCTTCTGAAAGAAAACATAAAGCAGTTATGGAACAGTTACGAATAAATTGAATCAAATCCGTACACATTTCTTATTTTGCCAGCAAAAGAAAATTCAATATTTATAAATTTTCAATAAATTCTTCCAAAGGCAATAATAATCATATTTAAAACATTTCTTACCTTCAATACCCATGCGAGTACTGATGTCTTTCCAAATTTTATCATTTTGATCAAGTTTTTATAATCCTTATTTCTGGCTTTGTATAAGCACGGATTTTCCTGCACCAATTCCACCAACTTTTCTTCAAACGACATGACAGCTGCTACTTGATGCTTGATGCCGCCTAGAATATCAAATATCAACTGATGCCGGGCTTTGGCGAACGAATCAAACGATGCCAATGCCGCCATTGTGTCAAGCTTCATTACCTTACTCGCGGTTTGATTTTGACAGGCATTGGTTCAATTTCAATGCTGATGTCCGATGCTCGCATTGTGTTTCGGCCTTAACGCAAAAGAACCTTCCAACAAAATTTAAAAATTTGTTTAGGTCCCTATTGGAAATTGATAAACACTACGGAAAATAAAAGAGTGTCATCCTCCAACATCAACTATGAAAATGTTTCCAGTGATGAAGAGTTGCTACCACCTCGAAGAAATAGAACTCGTATTTTGAATGACGACAGTAATCAAGAAAGTTTCATTTATAAGGATCGTTTACTCATTCAAGGAAAAACCAATCAATGTATGGAGAGTTACAGTGATACATACGCAATTAAAAATGTTTACTTTTTACATTTTTAAGTTTCACTTTTCTAAATTGAATGAAATTTACGTTAACTCTGTACAACTGAAATTTTACAACTAAAAATATATATAAAAATTGTGTTCTTATTTTCAATGTTGTCTTAATTAATCTTTGGAATCAAATGCACAAATTTGTATGTAACGCGAGTTTCGAATTGAACGGTTTTGAATAGCACCGAACATTATCTCCAAAATTGTATGAATCATTAGTATCGAATAACATGGAACCAATTAACCGTGTTATTCGAAGGATGCATGTACAAGCCCACCCACTACCACATTCTAGCAGAAAAAGCTATAATTGCTGGATTAATAACGATGTCTTTATTCCACAAAGATGCTGTTGTGGATTACACTGCTGCGAACGGGTTCGGGTTATGTTAAATAAAAAGCCTCTTCTTACAATTTAATATCTTGATTTAATAATAATTCTGACAACTCAAAAAACATCTTTTTAAACAAAGTTATGAAATTAAATTGAAATTAAATATAAACAAATATCAATTAGAGTACAATTAAAGAGATGCTAAATACATTTTTTGTCTTATTTTATTTTCTTTAAAAATTTAATTTTGGCTCATTCCGCTCTTCAAGCAAAATAAAAAAAAAAAACAAAAAACAAGGAAATTCAAAATATGCCTTATATCGAGATCTATGCAAACACAATTTTAGAAAAACATCTTTTTTAAGCCAATTACAAGAAGTAGGAATTTTTTAAAGCAGTCTCAACATGACAAAGTTATCAGATTTCTTTACTACACTTTATTTTATATTTTCCATCGATTTTTCCTCTTCTAGTTACTTAGTTTAGCTATGTCTGCCGTCTGCATTTGCAAACAAATTTCCGAAATTGTAATCAAATAAACTAGCGAAATCTCTAATCGTAATTACAATTTGTGGACAAATTTGCGGAAGTGGATACTTATATTTCCAAAAATAATACTCTTAAGATTATCTAAACCAAAAGTCCTTCTTAAATTCATTGTTTATTACCTTCATAGCTAAGGAAAAATTCAAAGCATTCACAAAATCTCCTTGGCAAATTTCCATTTCCTTGAAAAGTGGATGACTTTTCTCTGTACAGAGCAGCACTATCGTCGTTCCCGATAAAACGTAAAAGAATTAACTTTGGTATACGATGACAACTTTTGTGCACAGGGTGGCATGCAGCCCCCAACGAAGAGAATTAATACCACCAAGATAAGCCATACATAATTAACGTTCGTAATGCGAACGCTATAAACCCAGGGCTAATGCCAAGATCCATAAAACGAATCGGAATTACCGTTCTCCAGCTCACATTATTAGATATAAAAATTCGTTTATGTTCTTTTAAGATACACAAACAAATGCAGTGTGGGTCGGGTATAGAGGATGCCCTGAAAACATTTCAGATACCTTTACGTCCCGGTCCCCCTGACAAGCAAATTACCTTCGATTTGACAAATATGAGAACACCCGCAGATGTCGACCGGATGAAAGCAGTCGTCGAACGTAATTTGATTATTGAAAGGGCTTCTCCCTGCAAAACCAAATTTAATGCATGAATAAAAAATAATTTCGTCGTCCTAATGTGCTCTTCCAGGATATCATTCAAGATGTGTTTCGACGAGACAAGGAGCAGCATGTATTCTTAACCCGGGACAAAGATTTGTGCTTCATGGTGAAATAACATTTTTCTGCTTTGTATTTCTGTTATTGGATTATTAAAACAGTCTCAACAGAACAGGAGCTTATCAAAGACGATACTAATTCGAATAAGATTGGTATTTAACGATATTTTTTTGTGTAAAAGCCTTCCATGGAATGTTTTTGTTTTTTTTTTTTTTGAATGAATGAATGAATGAATTTGCATGTCTTCCAAGATAGATTAAAGGCTTTTAAGAAAGAAACATTTCCTTTGGTTGTACATAAAAGTAGAGGATACAAAATATTTTTAAAATATTTCAATTCTTAGTCAAATCGATTTTATCAGAGGGAAGCTATGTAAATATTTCATCAACAACTCAAATAGATCTATGGAATTTAAGACAACTGGAGTTTTTCCTGTAAGTTACTTGTTACTAAAAAACAACGAATTTTTGAATGTAACTTCGGGTCTAATAATTGATCAAGTAATTAACCACCTTGAAGCTAAAACTACCGCAGTTAGTTTATTTATTTGAATTGAAAGGGTGATAATTTAGTCATCATGGAACATCGTTAGTTCCAATCTACTTCAAACAAAATTCAATTAGTTCTGTCACCCAATTTTTTATAAATTTACCAAAAACTATACATGGAAATTACGAAAGTTCTAGTCATAATCGCACAACTTATTGACTCAAAATATTTTTGTCGCAGCTAATGCCCCTCTAATAATAAAGTATACAACAGAACAAAAAAGCAATTTTAATTTGAAAAGAAAATGTCTGAATTATTGCAAAATGGCCATTTATCGTTTTGGTAAGAGTTTCCAACGAAAATCGTAGTTTTCGCAATTTTCGCCAAAATTAGAAGCATTTTTTGACAGAAGCAATCGCACGTGAATATTTTCATTATGATTTTTTTATTTTGGAATCTATACATTAATCTTGACTATGGATTGCATACTATTTTTTGTACATTTGTTGTTTGGACAAGTATTATTAATGAAACTTCAGAAGTTGGAGAGATGACTGCTCTGGGCCACACGGGCATTTATAGGGTGAGGCGCAGATCTAACGTCATCTAATTCAACCCGTAAGTACCTATTGGGCTACCAGGTAAAATACTTTCAGTCCATAACAAAATAGGAGGAGAGACACAAAGTGCTTTAAATTTGGCTAAGAGGGCAGAATGCCACACTCTATCAAAGGTCCTTCAAATATCCAGAGCAACGTTTTGTAACGAAGTACGTAGACATGGTAAGCTCTATACTGTTCGCTTACATTGCTCAGAACAAAACACACTTTGACATGTACTGGCTTCTCCTTTTCTAAATACATACTCTGTAGCCACAATCACTCATACCAGTTCTCCCTACAGAGTAAATTATCCCAACTATGCGTGTTCATATACGACCCTGTTCATCGAATTAGGACCACTAAAATTTTCCCAAAACTTTGCCTTTTTTTTATCAAAACCACATAATATAAGAAAATTAATATTTTTAGATTGGTTATTTGATTATTAATATGTATATAATTATTTTTTTCCTTGTTCATATCAATATTTTGTATGGCCACCCTTAGAACTAGTAACTGCCCTTATCCTGTCTAGCATACTTTCTATACACCGTCCTATCAATTCTTTAATTTCGCTACTATTTTGCCATACTTTAATCCTTTCAGGATTTGTGTCGTAGGATTAGGAGAGGTGTAAACTTCAGATTTTAAGAGACTCCAGAGAGACTCCAGAGAGAATTATAGGATTAAGGTCGGGAGAATTGCCTGGCCAAGGAAGAATCGGGATATTATGGGTATTTAACAGGTTTTGAATGGATCGAGCGGAATGAGAAGGCGCACCATCATGCATGAAGGTATAGGATATATAAGGGGAATTCAGGGAAGTAAGATGGAGTAGTAAAGCTGTCTGGATCATTTGCACGTACTGGTCCTTATTCATTGTCCCTTGGTCAAAGAACAGCGGACCAGGTCCCTTCCCAGACATACACGATCATATCATTGTGGCTGGTGGGTGCTTGACGGTCCTCACAAAGCAGTCTTCATTATATCGCTCTGTTGGCCTTCTGCGAACATATTGGTGACTCTCCGTTACAGCTTCAAGCCTGCACGCGTTGCTATATATCACCTAAATGGAACGGGGGAAAATGCCATACTTTGGTATTGTACCCCTGAGCAAAAATAAATACATGAATATGCTTAAGAAATGTTAATTACATTTTTCCAGTCATCCACTGAATAATTTCGATGAGTTCTTGCCCATTGCAGCCTGGCTCGTCGCATTTTATTTGTGAGCTTAGGCTTCTTTACTGGCCTCCTCGATTTAAGGTTAACCTCGTATAAGCGTCTCATTAAGGTCATTCTCGATATTTCAATCCCTTCTTGCTGCAGATCTTGGTGCAAGCTTCTATGCGATGCGAAACAACTTTCGCAAGCTTTTACGACTATTCTAATGTCTGTTGGTGTTGTTTTTCTTCTACCACGACAATTTTGACGCTTGTTCGTTGCTTGATCCTTGATTTTCCTTTGCTGCTTTCGAAATTCGCATTACCGTTTTGTGAGATACCTTGTCTCTCCTCGCGATTTCACGAAAGGAAAATATTCCTGCTTTTAGCAAAGCAATTATAGCGAATTTTTTTTCAGTACTAATGTCCTTACACTTTCCCATTTTGAGTGCTTTTAGCAAATTTTTACAAAACTCACAGCACTTTTCAAATTACCGTAATTTTACAAAATAAAACCTGTCGCGTTTTCCAAAAAATAACTGAACACAATATTCACCTAAGTTACAAATGAATGCTTATGAAATAGCTGCCAAATCACGACTAATTTTGCATTTTTTGAATTAGTTTATACAGTGCATGTGAACATCACCAAGGGCAGGTAAAAACATTTTCCAGGAAAAGGGTAAGGTAGCCGGATTCTCTGGGGTCCGGAAAATTTATCGCCTGCAATTGATCGCCAGCAGTTTACCGCCGCGTCACTTTATCGCGTAAACAATTTATAGCCTACAATTGATCGCTAGCATTTTTATCGCCTGGCCATACAAATAATTTATATATAGTAAATAATAATATAATTTAATAAATAACTTGCAACTAAGGTTTATCTGTATGTGTTATTTAAGAATTAAGTACAACTAAAATTGTAAGTTGTATCTTAGGCATAGGCAAAGATAACGTAATAATAAGGTAGGAAAAAACTCTTTAAAACCTTTACGAATAAAGACCAAACATGTGAAAGGGAGGTACTTATATATATAAAAGCTCTTACAAGCTTATTACAGCTTATTACATTCAATCCAATCAATTTGTTGGATATGCACAAGATTCATTGCTCCATATGTGAATTCTTCGCTAATTTCACACGCGCATTTCCTCGCCGTTATTAAATTGCATAATTTTCCATAATTTTCGATACTCAGTCGTAGGAATAAGACTTGTGCAATCAACACCATCCAAATCAAAACTGAATCTAATCGTACACATGGCAGACAAACATTCTTCACCCAACCGATTTCTTATTTTGGTTTTTATATCTGTCACTAAAGAAAATATTCTTTCCGCATTTGAATGTAGGAAAGTCAATGCGTATTTTGCCACACCCTCAATAAATTCGGGAACTGTGTGGAGCCATCAATTCCGAAATTCTCTTCCAAAATTCTTCGACGTCTATATTTCTAAAACTCTCCTTTTCCGCGGGTGATAAGGTAACGGGTAAGCTCCGCCATTCAGTTTCTTCTTCATGAATTTCACAATTCAGAACTCTGCTCGAAATTAACTTTAAATCATCACAATTTAGCCTTTTCGAAATATCCAAGGCACTCATTGGATTTAAGAACTGTATTCGTTTAATAAATGCATCTGTTAACGGAAATCTTTTTACTATTTCATCCATGGCCTTTATGTAGAATTTTCTACAGTTTTCAGTTACTTCAAAAATATCCTCTTTGGATAAGATCTGTTGATTAAATTCAAAGCACTCCGTGCCCAAATACGTTTCTGCAGTAGGCATACATTAATTCAGATACTGCTGATTGTCGGATTGTATATAATTTTGTGCTACAGTTTTCAAAATTCTCTCTGACTCATTACATAAAATGTGAATTATAACTTTTCTTCCTTGAAAAAGAGCGTTAAATTCATTAAAAAACCGCAGCACGTATTTTTAAAAATATAAAGTATGACTTCATTTTCTTTGACATTAGTTGATCTGGAATATTTCTTGGCCTTGCCTTTCATTAGAAGCAACAAAAAAAAAGTGTTGAAGTGCTGTCCAATTCTCCAATTCTCTAGTATTCTAGATACGCATGGCTGCAAGGACAACCATCTCGTTCGTGAGCATTTCTTTTGTTCATTTATATATTAACCCAAAGCAGTGTTAGTTCGAAATTTCTACGGTGTCAAAATGTACAATCAGAAGATCTCACATCAAACAATCCGTCCACAAATCGATAAAGCTCTTCTAATTCTAAGAATTTCTAAAAATCCAACGGACCAACTCAGACCTTTTTGATAAAACTCTTCTAGGAAAATTTTGGTGATGTTCTACTGTAAAAATTTTTCCCTTTTCCCCACAGTGATGATTTAGAGGGCAGAAATTCTCACTACATGGGATTTTCCCACAAGTTCCCAACATTGCTTCAGTGCAAAACAGAACCACGTGTGTTCAAATATCATAGGATTGCAGTAACTAATTTTGATCCAATTCGTTCAATATTTCAGAAAAACCTGCTTTCACAAAAGCGCGGGATCATTTTATTTACGATGATATTGTTAATTATCTGAGAGGTATAGCGCATAATCTATCTTATTAATAATTGAATACATTTCACATGTTTGGTCTTCATTCGTAAAAGTTTTAAGGAGTATTTTTCTACTTTATTATTAGGTTATCTTTGCCTATACCTAGGATATAACTTGCATTTTTAGTTGTATATAATTCTTATACAGACAAACCTTAGCTGCAAGTTATTTATTAAATTATATTATTATTTACTATATATAAATTATATGTATGGCCAGGCGATAAAATATGCTAGCGATCAATTGTAAGCTATAAATTGTTTACGCGATAAACTGACGCGGCATTAAACTGCTAGCGATTAATTGCTAACGATTAATTGCGGGCGATAAATTTTCCTAGACCCGGATTTTCTGTATACCTTGTATTTTGTTCGTTACTCTAACACCAACAACACGAAAGGATTTTACTTGGGAAAAACCGCATTCCTCTCCTGTTAATGCTACGACGTATTCTCGCTTGCGTGGTCCGACGTACACATCCCAATCCCCGGTAATAATATAACACATTACGTGAATTATAATATGAGCGTATATAAGCAAAATCAAGTCCTGTATTCACAGTCTTATTATTTCTTTCATTTTAAACGTCGCGCGACTCCAACCCTGGACATTCTCCCGACTATTCGTTGTAATACCTGATCCGATATTACAAAATGATAAAGGCTACAGTTTCAACGTTCCATAAGAAAAGTCAGGAGGTCTTGTGATGAGCGTCCAGTGCGGAAGCTGAACGTTCACGAGTTTATTGGTTTTTAGGTCCTTCATTAATTTGGAGTTAATGATAGATTCAAAACCTTTCGAAAGAATCGAGTTGATTGCAATTAATCCATAGTTCTAAAAGAATGCCTGGAAAACTTATATTATCAGTAAACGTTTTAATCTGCTTTTATTTTCACACCACGTTCATTGTTAACAATATTTTTAATAACTTCACGCTTTAAGGAAAATAATACGGAACTGCTTTAATTCGTTTTTCCAAAGGAAATACGAATAAGGCTCTAATTTCTTTGGGAATTGTGTTATTTCGTGGGGGCGTTATTTCAGGGTATCGAATTAATTGTATTATGTGGAAATAAATTTTGATGAATTCATTCCAGTGAAGTTGATTGTTACTTTCACTATTTTTCTATTTTGGAAAAAAGATTCCCTATAAGCGACCAAAAATCATTAATCTCATATCATTAAAAAAAAAAGATTAGTAGGAATTTAAAAATTTGTTCCGTAGTATTACTAGTGCATGGGCAAGAAAATATGTGGTTCAAATTCATGTTATATGACCTCTACTACACTAAGTATGGATATATATATAATATATATGTCTGTACAAAAGTAATAATATATCTACTAGGAATATTGGGAAGCTTCCGGGAAGAATCCACTTGTAAATAGTATTAATGAACTCGCTTGTTTGAGGGTGCGAAATCACAATCAGCTTCTGGTTTTGTAATGAAGTTCCATGCCTCATAGCTCAGAAGCTTTATTTCCTTGTAAAATGAACAGTTGTGTTTTAATATATTTGAAAATTTATAATGGATAGTGATAGAAGATATGATGGTACTGGTTCAATTCATGAGCCTATTAGTCGAAATATAAGAAACCAGCGGGACATCAGAGAAAATATTCGCAGATAAATTACATTTATTTTCATTGACGGAGACAGAGCTAGATGCATACATTGTTATGCTAATAACTTCTAGTATTCATCATTCGAATCAAGAATATATGAACAAGCTGCCGAAATCAGACATTTTGCCATTGTAGCGAGTGTTTCATATCACCTATGTACAAGCATCAAGGCAGTGAGAGGCTTTATCGTAAATTTTTGCCTGTCACCCAAAAGCCACTTTAGTAAGGTACGTTCCGAAGAAAAACAAAGCTCTCAAATATGCATTTCCAACCTGATGTACATGAGAATGTTGCACAAAACCAGAAATAATACACTTTTTAACGAAACGAAGTCATAAGTAGTCACAATGGATCAGTTGCTAAAAAATACACCATTCATCATAACAGATTTTCCATGTTTAGCAACTACTATCATATAAGTATTTGGAAAATGTTCCCACCTTGATGCAACAAACAGAAGGCCGTTGCCTATTGGCCAAGGACTTGGGAAAGAGTTTGTGCCTACCCTCAGTCCTGATCAAGTCAAAAATTTAATCTTTCATTATTAGTTATGTACGAGCTGCGATGGAAACAGTCCACGGAAAGAGGTTTGCACCAACCCTGGCAGTGTCACAGTCCCATCACCGATGCGACCAAAGGACGCATCAGGTAGGACTAAGAATACATGTGTCATCGATGCCTTGTAGACGACAATAGGCACCGTAAGACTAGGATATGCTGCACTATACGTAAAAACCAATATGCAATCAGCTTTTTATAAGCCTACTACCTGTGTTGACTGAGGTGATACTGCCACATTAGACAGTCCAATCAATTAAATTTTATGGTATTAGACAATATTTAAATAAGTCAATTTATTTTCAATAATTTTAAAGTATGGAGATAGTCATAAGGTATTGGGTACCGCACTTTGTAACGAAGTTACATATATTCTAGCTAGACACCAGCGAAAATGAGTCGTCTAGCAGCAATTAGGCAACAAAGTAAGCCAGCCGCCGAGAGAAAACCACACTACTGATCAGCAGCTAAGTAGTGTCCCGTGCAAGTGGCGTGATATTAGAAGTGAACATTCTATACCCGACACCATAAGCTAGTCTGCCTATAAATATCCGGCAGTCGATCTCCGAGTGTTCAAGTAGACACAAGTCGAAATCACAGTCAAGCAAAATATCCGACCATGAGAAGATAACTCCAAAGTAAGAAGAATTGACCTCACCAATGGACTACTAGAAGACTGGCTATAAAAGACAGTCCGAACCAATAGATTGGTCAGTTGCCTCCCAGTAGCTCGGCCAGACACATCTCCGGTTCCGTCCTATCCACAAGTCGTGTTGGCTAGTTCAACGGGAAGCGCATGTTAATCTCGTTAGCCCGAGAACTGGTAAGCGCACGCACATCATCCAGTACCCCCGTTAGGCTACTCCGTCGATAAATGCACGGTAATCCTGTTGATCAGAAGAGTAGTGAGCGCACGAATAAATATTCCGTCCCCGTACCGTATTAGTTAATTAATTAATCGTGCTGGTCAGAGGAGTAGTGAGCGCTTGCATACTTTCCGTCCCCGTGCCCCCCGTGTTGACTATTCTGACGACAAGCGCACGTAATCGTGTTGGTCAGAAGAATAGTGAGCACACGCTCTTACCCCGCACCTACGCCGCGTAGTTATAAGTTAATATAAGTAAGTGAGTGAGTGTAGGTTAAGTTGTGTGTTTTACGTAGAACTAGAGACCGCCCGAACCGCAGGGCTTCAACAGCGCTCTGAACCTAGCAACGTCGGGAAAATGGCCCTGGACAATCTCCTGACTACCCGCACACCAACACCCGACACGGTACAACTTGAAGTATAGTTTTCAGAAATGGAGAAAAACTATTTTTCAAAAAGTCGATTTGTATAGTATATATTCGAAAAAAAAAATTACAAGTGTTTATTAGAAGATCTCAGGGCCTCCAGGAGCGACGTGAAAAGAAATATAAACATAACGGGTACCCTACTTGGTCATATAAGGGTTACAAAAAATAGTGTGCTGCCGGCTAAATGATACCGTCTTATCTCCCCTTTCAGAATATACTTTTATGCATATATATACTTCTACTAGCAGTTATCAAATCTTTAAGTGCTGTGCACCACTTACGGAATACCCTCTATAATAAACTTATAAAATTAAGTAGTAACAGCAATAATCAGATTTGCAAATTTTTTTTGCAACCTCATAAATCTATGTTTGAAAGGGAAAAAACCCGTCAAATAAATCCCAGTCTCATTAGAACAAAAAACCTTTTACGATCTAGTGAAATCTAAGTTAAACCTCTGCCATTTATTCCAGTTTTTTTTTTTTACTTTCTTTAATCGAACAATCAATATCATGGAAAAATACTGCACTTTCCTTTGTCCATTTTGTTGATTAACTGCAATCATCAGTGCTCTAATCCAGTGCCATAAAAAGGACATTAGTATATGTGTGTACTCTAAGTAATTGAAATTCCACTAAAGACGGCATCATTATTTGCGATTTTCCATCGGAAGCAGTAATTTTAAAGAAATTTATAGCCCCACCATCGCCGCGCCGCTACCACTAGCAAGTCATTACCTGTCTCCGACGATAAAAACGAAAAGTGTTTGGAAACAATAACTCATACCTGCGTCGAATAATTTATGGAAACGGTCATGAAACCACTAATGATACTGTGGCAAGTGTTAAAGGAAAAGGAAATGCTTTCAGAGCCAGGGACTGAAGTGGCTTGGCTGCCCAGTGAAGTCATTAAATATTTACACTTGGCTTTACCTGAAAAAGGACAAGTTGGGCAGTGACCTGGGTCAAAAAGGAGTGAAGGATAATATGACTTTCGCAATGTCACCAGACATAAAGGCAATTTGTCACCGGGTAGGTATAGACCGACTTCAAGCAGTAGGATAGCATGCAACTTCATGCCATATTCCCGTCTGGCTTTGGGTAATCGTGAATTTCTACATTTTCTGTACTTATCCGAATGCGATGGGTGCCAATGCGCATACAACATCAATTCTCTGTAGAAGTCGGAGGAGCTTTAGCGGTGATTAGTCGCGATTTTATGAATACAAATCCGGATCCTTTCAAGCCACCACAATGCCGCATCAGACCATGAAAATAACAACTCTATATAGACTTCATCATATAGGTATACACTACCCCCATAGGGAATGGGGTGAAATAAAGAGATCAAAGTGTATCGCTGCAATGTCAAAGGTAATGCCTAATGTATATTATCCTTCTTGCATGATTGTGCTCGGGTACAATGGAAACGTTCGGTGACATCGGTATAGCAGCGTACAAGGCAAAAATTTCTCTCGCTCTCTACCTTATCCGGGACACGGCATTTTTCATTAGAGCGGAACAACTGATGAAAGAAAATTGCGTACTTACCCGGGGAAAGTTAGAGGAGCAGCAGGAGGAGGAGGAGGAGGACGCTTTATGATTTACTTTGCATACTTCGTCATTAAAACTCTCATCTTTTGAGAGGCAATATCATTGTTTACCTACGGTTTTGGTAGGTCTCCTTCCTAAACAAAAAAAAGGACTCATTGAAATCGGAAGAAAATCTGAATTCACGTAAAGAATACACGCTCACCACATCAAAAGTAGCGCAAAGAAAGTAATTCTTGGATTGAATTTTTTTAAGAAGAAAGCATTATGAAATGAAATGAAAATTGGAGAGTTTGCAAAAGAAGAAGTTCTTAGGATGTAGAAAAGCCATCTATTGTGTCGTTTAGATGGAAAGAAAGCTTTTCCACCCAAAAATGCAATTTTCAAATAAAATAATTCTTCCGCATTCTAAGTTTAGTGGGGTCGCTAGTAAAGATATGTTTATAGCTCTGTAGAACATTGTTTTATTTTCTAATTTTGCATGAAAATCTGTGTTACATTTATGTATTTAAATAAAAGAACTGTTAAATTTTTGCAGGCTCTCCATAATGACTTAATTTTAAATTCAGTCATTTCAAGGAACTCAAACAAGAATTAGTTAATTTGAACTGTTATTGACAGTTTCTTACTGTGAGTAAAGATCACGCCAGAGTTCGATATTTTAATAAAATTCTATCAGAATTTGCGTGTATTTACGGTAGTTGCAAACCATTTAAACAAAAGACATTTTTTTTTAAAAGAAACTAAAAAGAGAAGAAAATTTGAAAAGGAATTTCATTCATGATCAGCTGATGGCTGGTACTGCTGAAATTATTGATTATTATTCCACTTTCCAACAGAATCAGTTCATTTTAATGACAACAGGTATATTGAGTAAATTTTGAAATTTAAATGAAATTATGCAAATACTCGTAGGTCGTTCATACACCTCATTTAAGTGATACTCTGCACACTTGACTCCATTTAATTAAAAATTAAGTTATTATGGCAGTAGGCTCAAGTACTTGCACTGAGAGATATAAGAAAGTGAACTATTTCAAATATGTAAAAATTGATACAACATGAAATAAACAGACAAATTATATTTAAATAAACTATATTTATTTAGTTTGTTTCCCAAAATTAGATTTGCTATTACAAAACACTGTAGGCACTACAAAAATACTTCATTTTTTACATCAATTGTAAAGAATTCTTTTTAAATGCTAACTGATTACATTTTTTGTAACGTTTTTATTAATTTCAGATTTGAAAATACCTCCCAGCTGTGACTCCAGAGCTCCTGTCTAGGAATAACTGGTGCCATGAGGACCTGTCCTACAGCAGTCATGGAAGCCTTATTAAACCTTGCACCCCTGCATTTGCAGGTGAAAAAGGAAGCGATCTCCAGTGCTATAAGAGTACAAACGGACAGACAGTTAAAGCCAGGCGATCTGGTTGGTCATTCAAGTATCTTAAATCAGATATGCTTCGAGCAAGTGACGACAATATCTGATATAATCACGCCCAGTGTGGATTTGGTAAGACCATTCCAAGTGGTTCTTGGAGACCGACAACAATGGCGCTCCACTAAACCGTCCTTCCAACAAGGATCGATGGTGTGGTATACAGACGGCTCAAAAACAAACAGTGGGGTCGGATTGGGTGTATACGGCCCCAGATGCCACATACCAAAGGCTCTTGGCTCTACCCCTATCGTATTCCAAGCCGAGGTATTGGCCATAGAAGAATGCGCCAATACCTGCATTAAAAGAGCCATAAATGGCTTAACCATTATTATCCTCTCGGACAGTCAAGCTGCCCTCAAGGCCTTAAAGTCCTACACTGTCAAGTCAGGGATAGTCTGGGAATGTCTACAAACCCTCAAAAATCTATCAAGGAGAAACAAAGTTATCCTCATGTGGGTACCTGGACATGAGGGCCACAAAGGCAATGAAATTGCGGATGGCCTAGCCTAAAGAGGAGCGGAAACTAAGTTTGACAGACCAGAGCCATTTTGTGGCACTTGAAAGTGTTACCTCAAAGCTACCCTAAATAACTGGGAGAATAAACAAAAATCCCTGTATTGGGAAAGACTACAAGGACTTCGTCAGGCAAAAAAGTTTATCGACATCTCTGGCGGAAAAACAAAAGAGCTCCTACTCCTTAGAAGAACAGAGCTCAAAATGATCACTGAGCCCTTCTCAGGCCATTGCCCCTTGAGGTATCACCCAAACAAGCTGGATTTGGCTGAGACTTCATCCTGCCGCTTCTGTCAGGATGCTCACGAAACCTCGGAGCACTTGCTCTGCAACTGAGAAGCATTGGCCAGGCGGAGATTACTCCACCTTGAACATGCTTTTCCTCCACCAAGTTACGTATGGAACCTCAAGCCCAGAATGGTTCTAGACTTTATTAACAGTCTAAACCTATAAATGGAGCAAATTCAACGGGGACTCACAATAGATCTTTCAGGTCGCAGTGATTGCGAGGCTAACGCCTATACACCCCTTCACAAATCTAATCTAATCTTAAGCATACGTGGGAGCTGTATTCCCTGTGACTTGAAGGAGGATTACAAAGATAAATAAATTCATCGTATAACTGAATTGCTTCAAATGTAACTGCCTTCAAATTCAGAACAAATAAACAATTGTATTTAAGATCTTGAAAGCGAACACTGTAGTGTTCAATTATCGTTTTTAATTGGTCCCCGATTTTCACCATCACTAAAATTATTTCTTGGTACTCCGTCGGCCAACTTTGTCCATCTAACTTTCCAGGTATAATTTTTCTTCTTCTTATTCTTGCAATTGGATCTTCTATTTTTCAGAATACGTATTCATTAGCTGCGTATTGCATTGAGGATAATTTCCGTATTTTTCATATTCAAAATTTTGTGGAACCCCATTTTCAAATGCATCAAACATTTTAAAGCCTTTCCACTGATGACAAAATTTAGTGCCTATATTCCAAAAATGTAATAACGATGTAAAATTCAATAAATGATAAAACAGTAAAGATAAAAGTAAATTTAAATTATAGAAAGAACTTTGTTACAATTTATTACTCATTAGCTGGGATATTCTTTATTCCAATCGATACCCGGAATAATGTGAGCAGTCGAACCGAAAAAAAGAAGCTTTATTTCAGTCTATAGCCGAAATAAAGTGTTTTATGTTAATATTTTTTTTTTATTACAGTCGATAGGCGATACCCATAATAAAGAGTTTTGTGTTAGTAATTTTCTTATTGCAGTCGATACCCACATTACCTACCCCTCTGATATACGCAGTGCTAGCTCAGGAGATGGGGTGGTTCCGAAGTTAGAATGTTGGGTGCCACATGGTTTTCTCGTCGGGTAAATCACGAAACCGGATTTTAATCATCGTTCTGATACCTGCTGTATACTACCAATTAAATCAAACATATAAAAAAAACGTAATTTGACCGATCTAATATGTATATATATATTTGTGCACAAATTAAAACTTGTACAGACGAGATGCTGCGACAAAAAAAAGGAAGAAATTAAGTAATTAGAACTCCGTCAAGCAGTCATACACATACATAATTACGGAATTTAATTCCAATAATAATATAGGATAATTACACCCACTCACTACTAACTATATATTCAGGTAGGTACATAACTATTTATGCCAAAGATGATACTTAACTTTACTCGGGCTGCTGCCTTTCTGCCCTTTTTTTTATTAGTGGCGTCCGAATTTCCTTTTCCTTTTTTTTTGTTTTTGTTTTTATTATCAATTTTCTTTTCTTATTGTTTCCCATACTGCTTTTTCTCGTTCTTTTGTATAATTTTCTTTCTTTCAATCCAGACTTTTCTTCCGTTTATATATATATATTTTTTTTTACTTTAATCACCATTAAAACAAAATGCTTAAAGCAAAAAACCTCAAGAGCTGTTCTGTATGTCCAGCCAAGCAAACTGTTTTAGACCAAGCTCCGCACTTTTCTGCAGTCACATTCTACCTCCCACTTTTTTTTTTAGAGTTACTTTAGAAAAACCGTGGTACTTTCGTTCTGTCACTACCTGCAAACAATTGGACGAAATTCCGCCGTTGCGAAGTGAATTCTAAATAGAGGAAACGCTCGTAGCTCGACATTTCTTCGATTTTATTTTAATTTAAACGAAGTTTATGCATGATGCCCTAATTTCCGACAATTCGAATTAGATCAACCGCTTGTGGCTCGAAATCTCTTCGAGTTTTTTTTTTTATCCTAAACGACGTTTTTAAGCATGCCGAAATTTCCGAGAATTGGAAATAGATGCGTCGCTTATAGCTCGAAATTTCTTCGTAGAAGTTACGATACGGCTCATGTTAATTTCTGAGGATGTCGTTAAAGCAAATATTTTCTATTCATGAAATTGTTCTTCGGAGGCATTCTAAGTTGAGATTTTATTGAGTGAAGTGCAAAGTGAAGTTTTACTACAGTGAGTATTTATTATTTATTTATTCGATATCGTATTTACATTTGCCTTGCAAGAGATGTCGATAATAGATCTACTGTTAAAGACATCGACTCCAAAACGTACTACCAACACATACAAGAACTTCGAAAGAAAGTCGTGCTAGCGAGCCACGGTCGGGTCGTCAATACGATTTGATATCGTGCTCCGTTTTTATCTCTTACAAGTCGCAAACACGTCGCAAGCGAAATCAATTTCGAAGCTTAACTTCATCTGGTCGAATTGATTTACTTCGAATTCGATTCGATTTTGAACCGCAATGTTTGCAGGGTATTTATGTGGTGGAAACTTTTCTCCATAATCATTATTTGTTAATTTTAGTTCTTGTCAGCATTTGTTTATATTGTTCTTAATTTGTTGTTTCTAATTTGTTTGTTAAACTGGTTTGTTTAATTTCTGTTTATGTTGCTTCTTTTTTTTCAATTTGCTGTTTTAATTTGTCTGATTTTATTTTAATTTATTGTAATCATGGCTAGATTACGCCAGCTTTAATTTCTTGGATATTATTATTCCACTTAACTGGTTTAAATGTTGTGATTTCTGTTATCGTTTAATTTGGATCAGTTTAACTATTGGCGATCAGTTATTGATTGACTTAGTTTTCTTTTGTTCTCTAAGGAATCTTGGACCGCATCTTTACTGTACCCTTTTCTTGACTAAAGATGCGTTTCAGATTTATCATTACCAAGGTGAAGAGCAGCAGGCAGAGCAGTCGGGATTATATTAGCCCATTTATCATTTAGTAACCTGATGTGTATGGCTGGCTGAATTTGCCGGAAATTGATATTAATACCGAAGTCGAGTTCCACTGACTCACGATATTTATAGTGGACCTTTAAGATTTTACATGCTTACCGAGAAAATTATCACAACATTATAATGTAGAGTTCAAAGACAAAAAATACTGGTACAAGGATTACCATATAGAATTTAGATGTTAAAGAAAAAACTATTACGAGAATTTCAGTACAGAGTCCAAATGCTAAATCATGCTTGGGACCTTTCTTCTAAAATAGTTGTAATATAGGATTTACTACTTGGGCTAATTCGTAATTTATGCACCTCGACCCCCTACGTTATATAATTCAAAAGCTAACAGGAAAAAGGTGATGCAATTGCATCCATGACTAAATCTGCGATCCTCGTTTCTGAACGTAAATACACTTTGGTCGGTATCGGGTGATCCTCTTAATACCAGTCAGCAGCAAATAATTCTCAAAATGCGAGTACAGCCTTAAGTATCTAATTTGGGGAACGTGCATCCTCTGTTTCTACATCCAGTAATCCACTGGAATACGAATCCAGCTTCTAACATCCAGGGCAGGGGAACGTGAGTCTACTCGTCTTCAGATCGCTTCTCTTTAGTGGGTAATCGAACCGTCTATGCCTAGGAAATAAAAAGGAGTGTAGTATCATCATTTCGGACAATAATAATTAGCACGGACACAACAGTTACGTTCTTGTCTTCTTAGCATTTTTTACAGACAGAGATAAACTTTCTCGAGGCTGTAACAAAAGACCTTTACTGTAGTCGCTATCCAAAATAAAATCCATTATCCATTCGATACCCAGAATAAAAACTTCATTTTAGTTGTCAACTAAATAAAGTATCTGATTTGTTAAAATAAAATAGAACTCTAGGAAGTAGGTTAATATTGGATAGAGATTAAGCTGCCAAACTAAAAAAGAGATCGAAACAAGTCAGATTGTGGTTTATATGTATAACCATGGTTTGCGCACGATCCCAAAAAATGGTATTCAAAGGCGTACCGCAACAATAACAATTATAGCTTATGATAGCGACTGCACTTTGAAGTGCTACCGTTTCGTATAAAATTATTTGTAAATAATTTTTGCCTAACTACAAATTTGTTGCCTTTTCATTTTAATTCTAAATTTATAATAAATGTTAAATTTAAAATATTTTAAGTTTAAAAGTAATTATTATGTGGGAATATAGTGTACTACCCATGTACAGTTGTTGCTGGCTACAAAGTTGCTACAACTCAGAACTCTGGTACATTTTTTTTATTTAGATCGGTTTTACATGTGTTGGAATGCAAGTTTTTGTTGGGAGTGTTATAAATCCTGAACAAGGGCAAAAAATCAATCTTTTCCCGCATTGAGAGATATAAATAATTTAAATTTAAAGAGAAGAAAGTAAAAAGTTCTACCTCAACACTACAAAAATATAACAATACCGGATTGTACCTAACTTGCATGAAGACTGCCGGGGCTGTGATTCTTTCAATTAACAAACTTCAAGAATTTATTACTAAACAAATTTCCTCACTCTAGCCATACCTGACGTATTATCAATGCTTGGCCTATACATTCATTGCTAGAATTTTATTTGTCAAATTGACTGTATCATTTAAAGACATCTCAGAAATTTCTTTTATTTCCACTATCCTATTTTCATCAATATCAATTTAACACATAATTTAGAAAGCCTGATCTTCATGGGCAATATCTGGAGTTTTACTTAAGTTTATTTAACATTTCACGTGAAATATCATATTTACACGTAGATGCCAAGGATGTGCATCGAAGTGCGCCCATAAAAATCCTCGAAATGATAAACACAGAGAAAATGCAACATATGAACATTACAGACCACATTTGGCACGGCGAACACACTGGAAAATTGCCAAGAAAACTTTTATTTAAAATAAAATGTTCTCTGTAAACTTCAAATCGTACAAAACTTATTTATCTATTTCAATGACGATACTTAAAGAAATTTTTAATTATTCAAAGAACAGTAATGTAGAGGATCTGAGCAAGACATTAACTTGAGTAATATCTGGGGGAAATATGGAATCCCAAAAGGTTTATGGATGTATATTTACTGTCCTTTTCTTTAAAATGCATCCGCAAATAGAAAAGCTTATTAATATAGGAAGTTTGGAAAATAAGTAGGATGGAGTATGTTAATGACTTCTTTGGTGTGTGGAACAAACTTTTGTTCTAACCCCCCCTCTGCTTATACTATTAAGTATTTAGATTAATTTGACGAATAGACCACAAAAATTCGTTCCTCGCTTTTAGTTCAGTAAATTGGGAACTAAATAAGGCCCTTTGCCCTAGAAAACGTGGGGTAGTTTAAATTTTTATATATGTATGTTATTAAGTTCCGGGCTCCGATGAAAAATCCAAGTTTCCACCATTTGGGGGGGAGGGTGGTGGTCCGCCATTGTAACTCATTAAACATGCGACTTAGTGTTTATACAAAAAAATACAGAGAAACTAGCGCTTTTAATAATTTATAAGCACTGGGTTAATGTAAATTATCTAAATTAACGAGCACTTTCAAAAATTTTGAGAATTGTATTTTCCAAACTTGGTAATTGGTTTTTTTATAGATTTTTGAACACTTTCGTCAAATTATGATTTGCACTTTTTATAGATTTATGTGCACTTTTCGATCTCAACAATTCAATTTTCTTAAATTCAACGAGGCGAATCATACTCGGGTGATAAAACGACTCCCCGAGGATCGGTTATATTGTACCCAACTAACTTAAGTTTCTTAAAAGCTTTTTAAGTTTTCTTCTTGCTTTCTAGCGACGTTGAAAGATCGTACCTGGGAATATGCAAATTATTTTATGTGCATTCAATTTTCACGACGAAAATGGGATCTGATTACACGGCATGTAGGTAGGTATACCGTGTGAGTGGAGTGCATGACTGATAAAAAATGAAATTTATGCTAATGCATTTGACATTTTTTTAATGCAATTTTAAATTAAATAATTTTTTAATTTTCAGGTTCATTTCTGTGATGCATCAATATATTGATGTATTTATCTCATGGTTATGATTTGGTGCATAGGTACCTGAGTTACAACACTATTGAAATACTTACGACATGTTTTGAAAATTAGGTTTTGTCTAGAATCACGGAATTTCTAACATCACTCGTTGAGAGAGGGACATGGTGAGGGAAAATATATTGGTGACCTTTTTTCGTAATCCATACAAAATCTAAAAATTCATTCCAATTGGAGATCATCGAGCCAAAAGTTACCCAAAGTGATCGTTTTCATCTGAAATTGCTATTTATATGTATCTTTTTTCTTACAATTACGAAACGGGTACAGTACACTTGGCCTAAAGACCTATCGCAAAGAGGCATTACGTACCAGGTTATTTGACAAACAAAAAAAAAAGAAATAAAAGGAAAGCATTTGACAAAGTGGATACTTGAGAAAAATATATTTGGCAACTGGTCAGTTGACATTTTTTATTGTCGCAAAATGATTCATTCCCGCCGCCAAGTGTTGCCACTTCCTTTGAAAAACCGGTGGTAAATTCAATTGAAAAATATTGGAAGAAAGGGTAAAAGCATGATAGAAAAGAACAAAAGGTAAGCGAACTACATTTTAGAGATTTTTTCCTAATAACAAGAACAAGAAAAATAAGACCGGCCAGGTAAGAATCGGACTCGCACACGAAGGGTTCCGTACCATTATATAAGATTTAACACTATGTTCTATTTAGATCGAGCAAAAACAAAAGTTTATTGTATTTGGACCCCCTTTGATTTTTAACTTTATCTTACTTTAATTATTTATTTTTATACCAGGTATAATATTTCTCACTCTTTGACAATTTCAATTTTTTATCTGTTACGGCTAATGAGATACAGCCCGCAGACAGACGGACGGACGGATAGCGCAGGCTTAGTAATATGGTCGTATTGGCACCCTTTGGGTATGGAACCCTAAACCCGAAACCAGAAACCAAAAAAATATTCTAACATAATCAACAACAAAATTAACAAAACTTTTAATTATATAAAAATAAAAAATGGAACTTCGGAACTGAGCTTGTTTTACACAATAGAAACATATTTACCGTCTACAAATTTAAAGCTTCTGTAAAACCTTAATAATTCTAAGGCGGCTCAAAAATGGTTGTTCCTTCGTGTATTTCTGTTTTTATTTCGTTTATGGAGGAAAATGGCCCTTTAGCCAGTAGCATACGATGAGGTAAGGTTGTCAAAATACACATATAAACGCTGAGATCTTTGAACATGTTAATATTTTTAGCCAACTTTTTCCAGCCTTTTACTAAATCTCCTCCAATATATTCTCAGATTTTATCCTTTGAAACAATTTTTAATGACCTCCATTGATCGTTCAGTATTTCTGAGGTAGCTTTATGAAATGGGCATGCTTCCAAAATAAGAAGTGTGGTAGGAATTTCTTCCTTTTGATTTTTTTTTTATGATTTATATACTGTAGTAGATGCAGCTGGCTATCCGTAAAATCAAATCGTTCCTTTAACTTGTCACACAGTTGAATGTAGTACTGAAGAAGATTACGTTTAATTTTACCAACATCTAATTTATCTGGGTATTTTTTAATATGTTCTTCAAATTCTAAACGTAAGGGCATATTTGAAAATGGTGGATGAACATTTGAGTTTTTGTAATTAATAGAAGCATTAACGTTTCCAGGTTGAAAAATATTTTGTAAAATTTTCAAAAACGTGAAATCGAAGAATATAGTAAATGAATTCCCTATATATAGATTTTTATTATTGTCGGCACAGTTATACTTATGAAAACCAAAAAAATTGGAAAAGAATTAAACATAAAATTCGCTGCAATTTTGTATATGAACAGAACAGAGGCAATCCATGAAAATATGAACAGAACAGAGGCAATCCATGAAAATAGGTAATAAATTAAAGACAAAAATTGTGGTCGATTTTGACCTCTGCGTGGAAGAGGTGAAAGAATTCAAATATTTAAAAACTTGTGGAAGATCCTCCACAATTGTGGCAGAGTGGCAACACTTTTGGGCTACATAAAAAGTTTGCTAATTTGCAGTTGCAAAAATTCCGAATACCTTAAAAAGGACTTCTTATGGGGTCATACCATTAGGATATCAATTGGATTTCAATCCGACCATCACCAATTTAGTTCTTGTTTTGCTGAAAGTTAAGTAGTTATTAGGTGAGGATACAACTGTTTTTATTTGTCTTGCGATTCATGATTCCTAAATTAAAGGACTTTGAATGCTTTAAAATTCACACATTTTTGGTGGTCTGATCTATAAAAAAAAATCATATATTTAGTTTCAAATACCACAGATACATGATCTTTAGCTTATTTTATAGAGGAAAGTATAATCCTTTCAGACAAAATTATAAAAATGATGCCTTTCAGAAGAAGAACAAATTAAGCAGACCTGTAAAGTACTTAAGTACATTGGTGCTAAAGTACTAGTAACAGTACCAGTACCTGGACTTGTACTTGAAAATTTTTAAAGTACCAGTACCGGGACTTGTACTTGTATTTAAAATCTTTCTAATCCAGGTACTGGTACTGTACTGGTACTTGTACTTGGATTTTTACAGATACAGACCTGTAAAGTACTTAAGTACATTGATACTTAAGTACTAGTAACAGTACCAGTACCGGGACTTGTACTTAAAATATTTCAAGTCCAGGTACTGGTACTTGTACTTGGAATTTTACAGGTCTGAAATTAAGAATAATAAATATAGGGAAAAAGTGCTTATGATAGATTAATTTTTAGTTTACGATTTTAACAAAAGCACAATAAATTAATAACTAGGTAGTCTTTGCTATCACATGGGAAATATCGCTTCTGTAAAATGTATTTTGTGAAATGAACTTTTCGTAATACCTCATTTTACCAAACGTCTTTAGGGTAAGTATTATAGAATTGAAGCCGTTTGAATCTTTATCAGAAGTCTCCTAGTCCTTAAATAGAGTATATCACTTACCACTGTCATATATGTTCTATAAGCTTAACGTTACAACTACGTTAATTTTTTCCCACATTTAAAAATTATTATAAAATTAAAACCACACAAAAGTGGAACCACCATCATGGACAATTCCTATGTCATTATCAGATCAGAATCAAAAGTTCCCTTCAATTACATGCATAAAAGTTAATTCGGTCATTAAAATCACCAGGCATGTAAATGATCCCGCAATGATTGACAAATTCTTATCACATCAAATCTCATTTAAGAGTCAATTTGCATTTTAAAGCCCTTATTTCTGCCCGTTCGGTGACACTTTAACTTTGAAAGCAATCGTCAAGAGGTCTTGCCCACGTTGATGATGATGATGATCTCCATCAGAGGAAATGACGTGCGTAAGGCATAATATTTTAGTTTCTCCTTGATGAATGTGACAAATATAGTAGTTGAAAAGGATTGTCCTCATCCAGATCTAAGAAGTGACTTTTTTGTTAGCAATGCAAGCGTGGTAGAGGCCATTCGCATCTATCTGATATGATTAATTGACGACGTTGCTCATGACACGTGACGGGACCCGCATACTTGTCTTAATGAACAAAAGAGACGCGATGGAAACATGGTAAAAAATTACCATTTTGTCCAATTTATAATTCCTGAAAGGAAAGCAAGGGGTATGAGATACTACATACATATACCCGCCGACTTGATAGTTCGGTATACACGGACAGTAGTCGCAACATTAATTAAATAGCTAAATAAAAAATTTTAAGAAATTTTGAATTTTTTTTATAATGTATACACCTAAAAGCTGTGAACTCAATGCCGTCACTTAAAGCAATTAGTTGATTACAACATGCCGCACTTTTTTAATCCAAAAGTCAAAGGGGCCCTGAATTTATTCCTGCGGCCTACATAGCGGCATAATAAGGGATGAAACTACTTTTGATATGCGGTTGTCAAATTTAATTCCGAAGCACTTTAAATTTTCGCCTTTTTTTATGATAATCCGCCGCTAATTCATGTGAGTTTAGGGGACAAAATGCATTGGAATAAAGAAAGCCGCGCAGTGCAGAATCACAGAAATCTGATTAACTCAGAGGATAACATTTTCACAATATAACTGCCAACGCCACTTTAAAATTTTTCCACTTGGACGAATTTCATTCGAAGTTCGTCAGCCGAAATGCCTAAAATCAAGTGTGTCTTCTTTTTCTAGCTTTGAATTAGGGTAAAATGTTTTATGGCATTCAATTAAGGACTTGATATCAGACACTTGACAACTTCTCGCATATGTCCTTAAAAATAATGTTGATGCCTTTAAATGACTTCGACAAAGCAATTGTGGCAACATATGGGACAAGGAAACTTTGCAACCTGCTACAAAGGCATCAAAATCCGGGAAGGGCTGTATTTCTGTTCCGGGAGAGATGTTCGCACGTGGTTGAACGCTTTTTAAGGGAATCAGATCAAATGACACAATGAAAGTGGTAGTGGTGATGGTGACGGCGGGAATGATTATTGTGCCAGTACCCTTCCCTAAATATTTTTTACGGAATCACATCACATACCGATTTGACAGCCACTTAGTCCAATTTATTTGACCGCATTGTGCCGGTTCTGCTTTCATTATGAAATTGTAAGTCGATATCCGTCTATTGTGGAACATGAGCTGTAGAAAGCAGCACGATCTAATGGTTTATTAATGTTTGACATAATTTCAGAAATGCAACGTACTCTCTCCTGGTATATTTTTCCTCCTCTGTGGTATCAATTTTTCATTTGTCCTAATTGGTTTATGATTACATGATAGTTTACGCAATATTTCCACGGATAATTGGTAGTGGATATGAACTTTAATGTGTAGATGAGTTCAAGGGAAGTAGGTACATCATACGCAACAGGCAGGTCCTTAAAGACGTAGTGATATACAAAGTACGTTGCCAAATAGTGTTTTAATTTGGTTATTAAATATGCGATTAAGGTAAGGAAAGGAAATTTAATTTTAATTTATTATATGAATAACTACTTCCTCTATTATCTGTTCCAAAAAAAATTAGTTTCCTCGAATTTGGGTAGTAAATATCGGTAAAGAATAATGACGAGGAATTACTACATGTGTAAGCAAACTTCGGTTTTCATTGTTCAAACTCATCTTGAAGTCTACCAAAACTAGGGGAGTCGGAAGAAATGAAAGTATACAGGGGGATAGATTTGTCTGATATATGCGGATGGTTTTACAATGGAATGGGAAGACGTCGTCGTCGATTTACAGAGAGACATATTTAGTACATTGAATATAGGGATATTATTCCATAATATACTCATTCAATTCAGTTCCATTGTCATAAGTTGTTCAAAAGTATTCGAAGGATCTATTACTATATCCACTTGCGCTGCAGATTAAGAAATTGATTATTGTCCAATAATATGTTCCCATTGCAGTCTAAAGAGGCTTCAAAACACCAGTTCAATATATGGCGAATTCGATTCTATTAATGACGACTTGAACACGGGTAAAAAACTAGAATCATCAAAAGACGACAATTTTTTATTCTGAATGTTTACACTTCTCAGGTACCCAACCATGGTATACTGGTTAACAAGGTAAGACCAGTATTGAATAATTGACTGTAAAGCACGAGGTGACCCAATGCTGGGTACCTGACCAAAAGGATATCTCAGGCAACTAGATGGTTGATAAATTGGCAAAAAAAGGGCTTTGAGATGGATAGTTCCGGAGCTGTAGCCTTTATGAGGATCCCAATTGGAGCTTAAAAACAGGAAATCATCAGGGGTGCTTATCAAAAGGCAAGCATCCGGTGGAGGTTCAGAGATATCTGCCGTATTTCGAGGCAATTATTGCCTCCATATTATAGGAAAAGGGTAAAAGAACTCCTTAATCTCAGCAGAACAAATACCAGGAATCTAGTAGGGATCATTACAGGTCAATGGGCTACAGGGGAACATGATAGAAGATTGGGTATAGCGGCTAACGATTTCGGCAGGAGCTGTAAGGACTCGGAGGAAATCTAGTCCGTCCAACGATTGCTATGTGAGTGCCCCGCTTTGATGAATAAAAGAGGAATGCTATTGGGTAGCTTCTTCTTCTCAAGTCTGTGCCTGCTGCAAAGTAAAGACTTCAGATATATCTTGAGTTTTCTGAGAGATGCAGGATGGATTAAGGTAAAGAGTGTTAAATATATCCTGAGATTTCCTAAAGGAAGCATAATATATCTGGGGCGGGTTGAAAGGTTATCCCATGAGGTCTAGGGGCACAATGGATCCACTAGAGGTCTAAGTGATGCAAGCTAGTCATCTAGCGGCACCCCTCTTACCTAATCTAACAAGGTATGCTCGATATTGCTTTGAAATCGAAATTATGACACCGTTATGTAAATTTAAATGTTTTTTCCGATGTAACCAATTCACTCATTGAAAAATCATTTTTTTTCAAAATTTCATTGTATCTTACGTACATTACAGAGTGGGACGTAATAATGGCGGACGGCTGTTTACATTGAGCATACCTTATGTGAAAGTTTGTATGCGGGGAGATTTAGGTATAAGAAAAAGTATTTTTTTTAAGAACTGAAGGTGATTTGGCCCAGGATTTATATTTTCGGGTTGTATCGTAAATCTTGACTTTTCCGTGATTAAACCAACTAACACAATATTGCAAGCGTTTTATTAGAAAGGTATTTATCTGTTGGAATAAAATGATTTTAGAAATGCCGAGGGCAATAAGATTGCGAATGAGCGAGGGTTCTGAAATGAATAGCTCAGATGTGATGTGGTATGAGAGATTGGTTAAAAAATGACATCACCAACAATAGTTATAAGAGAACTAATTATCGGTGAGTTAATTTGGACACCTTCCATATTGCCAGGCAATTAAGACTACAATAGGAAGAAAACAATGGAGCTCCTGGAAGAGTTGAGAACATACACCATGAAACTAGTGGGGGTATTAATTATTATGATTGTCCTATATATAATGGTGCTATGCTAGAAGACGACTAGGTCCGGAGTCTAACAATATCTGTCGATACTGCAAAGTTCCTCATGAAATTGAATCATTTGGAAGGATCTGCTCTAGCGATCAAAAGCGGAGAGATACTTGGTAGCTACACCTTTCTGGACCTAGAATAGCTGGAAGTTATAGCCCTTATATGTATCCTGAAATTCTTTATGGAAACATGATGGATCTATCGTTGACTTTAGAAGTGTAGATTCCGATGAGCCTATGGGATACAATGAAGCTGGCAGTGGCCTAACTGAAGTAAGCTATATCTCATCTTAGCGGCTTCTCTGTAACCTAACCTAACATACATAATTGTTCCTCTATTATATCATAATAAAATTCCAAAAATAGATTTTCATTGTTTATTTGTTTGTTTTAAGACAAAAAGAAAGAAAAAATCCAAACACGGAGGCCAACGAGGCCTATTACAAGAGATGTCCTCCCTCACTTCCACTGGCTTCATCTAAACTTTTTATAACAATTTAAGTAATAAAACTGTTATGTGTTGTAATATCCAAATACAACAAGATGTAAGGTCGGGTGCAGTTACAAGTCAGGCCTTTTCCACCTGGCCTTGTTCTGAAGGAAAGCTAATCAAATCGATAGTGCATTTGTTTTAGAGCTGACAGCGATGTTTTGTTTTCTAGAGATGTTGCCATTGGTTTTGTGTGGTCTCAAGCTGGTCGATTATTGTTTTGGAATAAAATTTATTGGTTTTACAATAGATCTGTTCGCGTACTCAGTTTTGGGACAATGCATTGCAATGAATTTGCATGAACTTACCCAATTTCCGTTCCCGTACTTTCTCGTGCGCACAAATTTACACGAGTTTTGCATACAGCTTGTTACAGCTTCCCCTCTTGCATGAATTTACCCGAAGTTTTTAGTTACTGCAGTCAATTGTTGCAAGGAAAATTGACAGCTGTCATACGAAAAGTGAATTTGTAACTTTAAAAATTCTAATTTTGCAAAAAGTGTTGAAAACAATAAAAATAAATAATAATAGATAATAAAAACAATGTCAAATGATGGATTGACTATTCAGTGTTCTCCTGGGACTTTTCCCAGGGAGCAACAAGGCAAATAAAACCACAGAACTGATATTGCTTTATTCAAGTTCTTGTTGATTTTTCAGATCCAAATTTACTTGCTGAACTTGTTAGCCAGGTTCAATCGGGTCAGGCGCCTGTTGACCAGGAAACCCCACTCATTTCGGCTGAAGTGTTAAATAGTATTATTGAGGGAGAAAGCGAAGGTAAATAAATATAATTTGTGTCCTAATTTATATTTATTTTAAGTTGTCAATTCTGACTTGATTTAGAACAATGTGCGGATACTTCTATTTGGGTCGATGCTGCTGTGAAGCTGTTATTGTCTACGGTTGGAGACCTTCGGCCAAAATGGGGAAAAAGCCTGAAATTAAAAAATAAGGCCATGATGTGGAAGGAGATTCAACAAAAAATGAGCGCGGAAGGCTACAGCTTCACCGCAATGCAGATCGAGAATAAATACAGGGGTCTTGAAAGAACTTTCAAGAAGGCAAAATGCCACAACAGCAAGACTGGCGGAAATAGGGAGTCCTGTCGTTATGAAAAGTAATTATAATTTTGTTTTTTATTTAATTAGGAGTAATTAATTTTAAACAGGGAGTTATCGGAGGCTCTTAATGATAGACCATCGGTCTTTCCAAAATGCCTAGTTGGTACGTCGCGTAAAGAAGTACTATGTCATGACTCCCAAGTTACATATTCCGGAATCTTTGGAACCCATAGATCCGGACAATGACTATTCGGAACTGCAGGCGTCATGCTCAAGTACGTATAGTTATTATAACACAGATTAACTTTATTTTCGTTTACAAATAGATAGAAAACTAAAATAATTAAATATTCTAAATGACATTTCACTCTTCTGCTTGTTTTTCACGAAGTTGCATGAAAACCGTTCCCGTACTTTTTCATGCATTTTGCATTCTGCCCCACCACATGAGTAAGTTTTTACCCAGAAAGTTTTTGCACGAGAAGTACGCGAACAGACCTAATATCAGAAGTGGGATAAATATCCACTAGAGTGCCTTCAGAGCAAACGCCTTTTCAGTTGAAATGCCGGAGCAGTTGGAAAAGATGATGTTCCTGGAGCTTTGTCTGCATTTCAAGGTGTAGGTTGTATACTAAGAATATATGATCTTGGGAAAAAAACCAAATACATTGCTAATTAAAGAGTAAACTTACAAATAATGCGCCATCGCATTTATGTTTCCGATGTACAAGAATCTGTAGTTTTTATACGTTCCAAAAGAGCTGATGACACCCATCTCCAAAGGATTACAGCTACAACCTTACAAGATTATGTTACCATTGCAATTGATGATGTAGATGAAGAGCAGACTGGAACGAAGCCATTATGGGACAAGAGTCTACTTTACGGAGCGTCGCAAAAGCTGAAAATGTTTGTACATTCCATGTTGGTGAAATTGTAATGTCCCTACAAAAGTTTACATTAATACCAGTAGGTGCAGAATTTTTATTATATGCAACACTTAGTGGAGCTGTAGGTACACTGATGCCGTACACAAGCAGAGAAGACTTTGAATTCTTTTTACATCTGGAAATCATTATTTGTATCAAATCCCTCATTTACGAGTTGATAACGATGAACCTGAATTTAGTTCAGCTATGCCTCTGGAGGAGGGAGACATGTTCTTATTTCCATTGCCACCTATTAAAAACTTTGTTATTGTTGATGAAATGCCATCTTTTCTGCCAATTATAAGCCGTCTTTGAGCAAATATAACAAATGAGGATCCAGCGCAATTGTAATTGCTTTATGGACGAGGAGCCATTCATCACTCCGTGTACTTTGACATTAAAAAAAAACAACCCCGAGTGAATTATAATTTGGAAGATCTTGGCGTGATAGTGGATGAATTTGGTGGTGTAATTATTGAAGATAGACACATGATGATCCACAATTATTTAGTCAGTATATGTGATGTAGCCGCAAGAAAATAAAATAAAACCAAAAGTCATGGACTTTTCAATTGATCAGGTTATGTATATTTTATTATATTTTATTTTAGATGAAAAAATAGTCAGCGCGAGGTATTAGGATATTACAACAAGTCATCCCGCTAATCTCAGCAGGAATAATCCCATTGAATACGGCTTTCCTTCAAAAATACTTGCATTAAGACTCGAAAATGTAGCAAATGTTATGCCAAAGGTCATCCTGAATTATGGGCGTAGGGGAAAACAATTAATTCTGTTTCTGAGGCTAGGGCCGAAGCACAGGTCTCAAATAGTAAGATGCGTGGATCTTCTTGTTTGTATCAATCGGAAGAAAACGATTTATTAACACCAGGCGCTTTTGGCCAAGGAAACCTGCAAGAAGAGAAGAGGATTACCGATATTTGGACCGAAGAAAAAACGAAGTATTTATTACATATATATATGGGCCGATGAAAAAATTTAGAAATAAAAGGCAATTATGGAAGCATTTGACTGCATCTATTGCTGTAGAATTTTGGGTTTTGTTTTCAGCCATACAAGTCGAAAATTGCTACAAAACGACAATTCGAAAAGCCAAGAAGACGTTGGCCTCTAACAAAATAAGCGGGGCTGTTCGTACAAATTCGTCGTATCAGTATAAGATTGAGAAAATTGTTGGCCTTGATAACAGCATCTTCCCAGAAGTGTTGGTCACACCGATAGCTGTCATAAATAAGGCAAACTTCGGGAAAAAATCTGAGTCATCAACGATACAGACACCGATCGATAGCTCCAATGAACTTTAAACAAAAAGGTCTTAAAAGCAAACGTGCCGGAAAACATTTACTTCAGGAAAAGCTTTTGGATAGATTTCTATAAAAAATTAAACAATATATAATTTATATGTTTTACAAGTTTTTAAAATATTCGATTTAAAATGTGCTTACTAATTGATTCCTTTTTAATTCACCCAAATGCCGGAGAATTCCTCTATTTCGTCTTCATTGATATGATTATCCGCAGATTAATTCGATATGTCTTCTTCATTTCGTAATATTTTATCAGTGTCTTCTTTTCAAGCATCCTTTCCATCTAGGCATACATTGTGTAATACACAACATGCTAAAAGAACTTGACACAAGGTCGGTCTTAACTTTAATGAAATCAAGATGGATGAGCTGTCGGAAACGCTGTTTTAATAGTTCAAAAATTGAACCGCTTTTGTTGTTCGCTAAGCCGCCCACGATCTCTCAAAGCCGTCAGAAAATACTTCCTTAGAGGAAAATCCGAATCTGCTAAAATATGATACCCATCTCCGCAGTAGCTTGGCAGTTCATCTTTGATAGCAGACAATTTAAAAATTCTAGTGTCATGAATTTTGCTGGGAGAACCAATATAAACATCTAAAAACCGTTTTTTTTTCGCGTCCCATTAACCTTGCATTGTAAGAGGTAGTTTAGCATGACGGTTTGTATATGTCGTTCTTATTATATGTATATGCAGGATTTCGTATCTCTACATGTTCCATCGACGCAGCCTATTACGTTGGGAGATTCAGATACCTGCGTGGAAAAAAACATTGTAAGTACATAATATAACATTCACCCTTCATTCATAACTAAACAATTATAAATTATTTACATATTCAAGCTCTTTTGCTCATTATTCTATTTTCGCTTCAGTTTTAGGAAACTTGATATACTCTGGTTGTGAGATCTGAGTTCAAGGGTAGGGGGTACCGGTGGTAAATAGATAACTTAGCGTTTCAAGTTCAAATATAACATATTTATTCAATATGTTTCTGAGATTTAAAAATATTAAAAATAATTCATTAATCTAAACCTAATCTATCACAGTGAATTCAGTAACAATTCAATAAAACTTAAATCTATAAATACTAATAAAAATAACGAAATTCAATAAAAAAAATCAGTGTCCATTGTTCCCAGTAATTCTCTTTAGTTCTTTATCTCTAAAAGAAGAAGAAAAAATTCCAGTATTAGAATACTGACACGTGTACGCCCGAACAGGCAGCGAAGACGTAATGCCTTTGCGGCAAATAGATATACCTCACTGTGTGGGCTGAGATAATGTTTGGGCACAAAGGAGACAGAAGCAAATTTCTGCTTCGCTGAAGGATGGCAGTGAAGCAGAAGTAGCTTTCTGCAGCAGAACTAAATTCCTGCTCAGGTGAAGGATGGAAATGGGGCAGAAGTAAATTTCTGCAGCATGACTAAATACAAGGTGTGTACTGAACACTGGCTAAATATCGAAATATGCTTTAGGATCACGATAGTTGTTTTAATTGCCAGCAAATCTAATAATCATTGTTTAAATACATTACATTTTAGGACAAAGCAGTTACCACAAAAATGGCAACATTTGTGTTTTGGCATTGTGGTCTTTTTTGCTGCCGGCATTTTTCACTTTTAAGTGTTCTGAGGAAGCGTACTGCTGAATAAGGTTGTACGCTACGTGTCTGGTGATTCTTAACTTTTTCTTGAACTGGAAATTATTATATCCAATATGTAACAACCTTTGTAAATGCAACTTTGTTTGAAAAAGTAATACCCATTCATTAGAATTATTGTGGATTACATTTTCGATAAACCTCTTTACCCTTAAATTCTCTCCGCCGCTTGGAAAAAGTATGTATTGCAGCAAGTCCCAATCGCTTTCATCGCTCTCCAAGGAAGAGGAAGATGATGATAATGAAATAAACGCAGAAATTAAATTTTTAACAGGATTATCCATTTTATTTTATTAATTAAATGAATTATTACCACTGACTAATAACAATTGACTGAGCGTGTAGGAAAGAATGGCACAAGTTTTATAGCTTTTTCTTTCGAGCTATAGCAGACTTGGAGCTACCAACACAAAATATCGCTTACTGAAAGTTTTCTTATGCCATTTGATGTTTTAATGTTGGCTGCAGATGCAATCGCCGCAGGAATAATAAGGTAAAAATATTGTGTTTACCATGCTCCGTCTCTCTTGCCCATACGTAGGATTCATATAAATATAACCTTTTGAAAATTACAGTCGGAATGAGCTTAATTTCTCATAAGAATGCTTAGAAGCGGTTCAAATTTCACTCGAACGCAAGAAAATATATGTTTTTTAATTTAATTCGATTTTCGGGTGTAAAATTTCATCTGATTGGTTGAGTTTGACATATTTTTTATGTAGTAAACGTTGTAAAGGGTACCTACTCAAACTCTGATACACAGAAACACAATACTTTTACTGTCATATGAAAAGGCAAATCGCTCAGTCCATTGTTAGAAGTCAGTGATTATTACACTTTACATTATTCTTTACGCTTTAATGTCACTTGACATTTGTTTTGACATTCAGCGGTGTCATTTCTCAGAGATAGTTGTGTGCGTTTTCCGGCGGTGTTATACGCCAATTTTTCGAATGTAGCACCAGGGTGATTTTTACGTACGCTTTTTCTTGCAGTTCAGGTAAATGGAACAAATTCAGTGTAGCACTGCATGAAAAGTGTAACACTTCTGCTAGAAAACGTGACCAATGACATTCGGTATTTTGACACATTTTATAAAAATGACATACGTCAATTGACATTTGTGGTTTGAAAGTAGTTTTAATTAACAGTTAAAATGTACAACGCTCTAAGAATTGCAATTTTGGCAGAAATTATAGAAATCCGCGCTCGGTATGGTAAAATATAAATAGTCATTAAACAGCTTAAAATATATTGATATGGCAGATACGGCTAAACTAATGGCAATATACAAGAAAGTTCTCCTGAAATCCAAACGATGTGACAGTCACATTTGGTTCAACATTCAATGCAAGAAACGAAAAGTGGGAACATTCATATATAAATTGTAGGAGTACAACAGCAAGTGCAAAAAAGCCTTACATTTAGCTAAGTGGAGTTGGTTTCAAAAAGGAAATGGTTTACAGTCAAACAAAACTTGAGTGATCACGCAAAATATATTCATCTAGAGCTAACCTTCAAATTGCATCCAGTGGAGTTTGAAATTTTAGATAATCAAGTGAGGGAATTATGCTACAAAGAATCACGTAAATTAATGTACAAAAAATTCAGAAGTTACGGGATTTAGAAATAAAGAGGGAAGACAATAGGAAGAATGTAAATAGCAGACAACTACACAACACACAGCAACCTGATATTAGTGACAGCGACATGGAAACTATTACGTTTTTCCCAAGATTTAAAAACAGAACAGATATTGACTTTACTACAGAAGAAATGAAATTGTTGGAAAATGGTATAAAATATTCGCCAACTTGTGAAATACAATTTAAAGATTATATTAATTTAGCAGTGGATGCTGAAATAGGTACAAATAAATCTAATTTGTTGGTTAAAGCAGAATGCGCCAAAGAAATTAAAAGTAGTTTAGACAGTTTTAGATATACAATTTCAAATAATAGAGAAAAAACAATTCTTAAATCAATAAAACAAAAAATAGAATCGAATAAATTAATCACAATAAAAGCAGATAAAGGTAACACCTTAATAATTTTACATGAAACAGAATATATAGAGAAAATGTATGAGTTCATTACAGAAAGTGGCGCTGTACATTTGATTACAGACCCTACATCGAAATTTCAAGCAGCGATTAGAAAGACCATTAAAAAATGTAGTAGTATTTTGGAAAATCAGAGACTTATTAACATGAATCCTAAGGCACCGATAATATATGGTCTATTAAAATTACATAAAGATAATTGTCCGATCCGTCCAGTAGTTTCCTATAAATCAGCACCAGCATATAATTTATGCAAATTTTTCAATAAATTGTTGGTGGAATTTACAGATTTTAGTTCTAAACATGCTATAAGAAATAGTGTTGAATTGATAGAAAAAATTGAACAATTTGAAATCCCTAAGAACGCTATGTCAGTGTCATTCGATGTAAAAAGCCTATTCCTTTCGATACCGATAACAGAGTTACGTGAAATAGTTTACCAACATATAGACACCATAGTGAATGATAACACAACAAGATGGGAATTGAAGCAAATACTAGAAATAATAATAGACCAGAATTATTTTACATTCAACAATAAATATTATAAACTAGAAGATGGATTAGTGATGGGATCACCATCATCACCCCTTTTAGCGGAAATATATATGAACAATTTCGAGAATAAGATTTTCAACAACAACTGTCCGTTCAAATCTAAAGTTAAATTTTGGTATAGATATGTGGATGACGTTTTAGCTTTATGGCTAGGTACATAGATGTAGAGTTAAACGATTTCCTTAATTGGCTCAATAAACGTAATAGTAGAATTCAATTTACCATAGAAACAGAAAAGAATGGTTCATTAAATTTTTTAGACCTTGTTATTAATAAGTTAGACAGCAAAGTTACATTTGATGTTTTTAGAAAACCTTCTTTTACAGATTCAATTATACCAATAGACTCTAATCATTCGTGTAATATAAAAATGTCATCTTTCAATAATTTAATCCATAGACTATTTAGTATACCACTTTCTCAATTAGCATTTAATAAAGAAGTTAAGGTGATTAAGAAAATAGCCAACAACAATGGATATTCTCCAAATGTAATAGATAGATTAATAAAGCAGAAGGAACAGAAATTAGTTTGTAACTTGACACCTTCTAATGTAATTGTAATTGTTAGACAAACAATTATTTTTTTTTGTGAAATTTAAGTAAATAAATAAATTAGCTGCTCAAACTCAGTTTGCGTTTTATAAATAGTTAATGAAATTTGTCTAAAGATTTTATTTTATGCAAAAGAAATCATAGGAGAAATTTTCGATATCTTCGGGATTCCAACGATCCATTTGAGAGGTGCCCAGCTATAGGTTTCAACAGTTGTTTCGGCTGAATGAGGTTGGAGTTAAAATACTTATCGCGGAGCTGGAGCCTCATGCCAGAAAGACGTCCATCCCTTTCGTTTTGCGATTTCCAAGTGCTTTGCATTTCTACGGACATGTTCTTATCAAACTCCAGTCGGGAGTTTGGGGTTCATGATGGTTATTTTTTCCCGTACCATATTCACAACCATGTTTTCTAGGTAATTCTTGGTTTTCTGCAGGAAGTCGAGTTCGAGATAATATACAGGGTGTTCGGTAAATGTCTTTAATTCTTTAAGGGGATGAAAGTAGAGGTCATTTGGGTAAAAAAAGTCTAGATACTTTTATATCGAACTCCGCTTGGTTTTCGATTAAATCGATAATATCGGTTTTCGAGATTTTGCATACCTCTTCAGAGTAATTTCGTTATAAGTTCTGTTGTAATTAATGGATTGTGACGTTCAAACCTTTATTTAAAAGAACACATATTGGCCTTTCTAAGAATGCATAATTAGTTATAATTGTGCCTTCAATTATTTTAAACAAAAACAGTTTTCTTTAGAATTTTTTATTTCACCAAAATTTTTGTCGCGCTTCAGTGTACATTTATTCGAAATATCACCATTGCATGACCTTGGCAAAACTATGAAAAAATTTGCGCATTATGTCCCCTTTCCAAAATGACCTCCCTAAGTGCTATCAACAATAACAATCAAAAGATATAAACAAACATTTGGAAGATGTGCCCCTCGAGGTAATCTTCAGTTTTTTCGTAGGATTCTATCTCTTCATACAGTTTTTAACCTACGACAACCATTTATATGTCATTGTACGGGAATCTGAACTGGCTATTAGATAGGGTACTTATCGATTTCGAATTTCGAAAATGGAGGGGGTAATTTCGAAGAAAAGACTTTTTTACCAAACTTGATATTTACGTAGATTTCGTTATTCCGCATCTTCATTTTGCAGGAAGGGCAAACTCTGGGAGGGGTGGAAGTTCAAATTTTCAACTTTAAGCGGCTATATTTTCCCAACCAAGCATTGTTCTAGCAAGTAAGTCCTAAATTCATAAATGGAAAAGACATTTTTGGTGGTTTTTATTCAAATATAGCCGCTTAAAGTTGAAACTTTGAACTTCCACCCCTCCCAGAGCTTGCCCCTCCCGCAAAAATGAAGATGCGGAACAACAAAATCTACGTAAATATCAAGTTTGGTAAAAAAGTGTTTTTTTTTCGAAATTACCCCCTCCATTTTCGAAATTCCAAATCGAAAAGTACCCTATCTAATAGCCAGCTCAGATTCCCGTACAATGACATATAAATGGTTGTCGTAGGTTAAAAACTGTAGGAGGCGATAGAATCCTACGAAAAAACTGAAGATTACCTCGAGGGGCACATCTTCCAAATGTTTGTTTATATCTTTTGATTGTTTTTGATGATAGCACTTAGGGAGGTCATTTTGGAAAGGGGACATAATGCGCAATTTTTTTCATAGTTCTGCCAAGTTCATGCAATGGTGATATTTCGAATAAATGTACACTGAAGCGCGACAAAAATTGTGGTGAAATAAAAAAATCTAGAGAAAACTGTTTTTGTTTAAAATAATTGAAGGCACAATTATAACTAATTATGCATTCTTAGAAAGGCCAATATGTGTTCTTTTAAATAAAGGTTTGAACGTCACAATCCATTAATTACAATAGAACTTATAACGAAATTACTCCGAAGAGGTATGCAAAATCTCGAAAACCGATATTATCGATTTAATCGAAAACCAAGCGGAGTTCGATATAAAAGTATCTAGACTTTTTTTACCCAAATGACCTCTACTTTCATCCCTTTAAAGGATGAAAGACATTTACGGAACACCCTGTATATGTGGATAAAGACTGAAAGACTGTCACACGTATTCATAGCTGAAAATTTGTACATTTGCAAAGGAAAATTAATACATCAACATTTTATAAAAAGAAATTTATTCAGCTAAATATCTTCACTCCTTTTTGTAACTTGCTAATATTTTTATTGGTTCAGCAATATTATTTAAAGAATTTGTGTGCATTTGGCTTTCTACAAGCTCGGTTTCCTTCAGATCAACTAACCGTCGAATTTGGTTACCAACTTCTCGGAGTGTCCCCGTATTTTCTTTCTCCGCGACTAGAATATTAAATAATCTAATATCTAATAATCTATATTAAAATAGACTTAAGTTCATATAAGCTTTACAATATTAATGCAATCAATTTTACCTCTAGATGCTTGCAATTTCCTCTTCGTTCCCTCTGTTTGCATTTCTTGGCCACCGATTAAGGAAGAAGTTGTTATAGGCATATCCATTGCATCGTCAGTTTATGTGACACAATCGACAATGATCTCCACAATATTGTTGTCTGACAGTAACAAAGGCCTATATGCAATTCGAGGTGACTATATCCTCTGTGTTGCAAGCAAATCGAAACCTACTTCTGCATGGCTTCATGATACGCCAGTTAAAGCAACCTTGTCACAAAGCGCGAGCGCTCTGAACTCTATTTCCTTGAGCTTTCAAGGTTTTTATGAAGCACCACCACTTGCATCAATGTAGGCCACTTCTGGATCTTCTTGTGTCAACTAATTTTCAAAAGTCTATAAACGATAGGAAATTAAAATTATAAAATGTCAGCATAATAATTCAAAGCAGACTTTTTCCCAAGATATCCTATCTTTTGATGGGCTGCTATTGGTATAATTTCATAAAGTTTTTAGTTGGTCACACAGGTGGTTGGATCTGGATGGACAGACCAGTATCCTTTTTGAATCTCATTTACCTATGCTGCTCCAAGAAAGCACAGTAAATTTCGTACAAAGAGAACAAAATTGGAGTATTGGTAAAAACAAGAAACTGTAATTAATTACCAATAACTTTTCCATCAGCCATTTCGTCCACGCTTTAGGTTTATTTTGAATTTATATATTTATTTGACGCAAATGTCAATCGATCAGCTGCCCCAAAAGTAATAGAAACCATAGCGGAATGTACTAAGTATTTTATGTTACGTGTTCGTAAAAGAATCAATAAATACGCTAATATCACCGTAGAACTATTACAAAATGCCTTAAACACCCTAAACTCTGGCCACATGAATTTCCATTGCTAACTAAGTTCATTTCTCATTACTTATAAAAAGACATTAGTAAAAAGTTTTCATCTCTCAAAAAGAAGACTTCAAGTCACTTTAAACCATTTCTTTATAATTTTTCGATTTCCCGAAAATATTTTTCATTTCCCGAATTTTTATCTCTTCACTTTGTAATTGAACTCAATTTCCCACACCCACACTACCTTCGGAGTCTGTTCATTTCCTTTGAAATCAATTTAATCACAATGCGGAACGAATTTGATCAACGTAGGACATTGGCTATACATTCGGATTGATGTTTCAAATCAAAATGAATCATTAAGCTGCCGCGGCGATGCTTATGCATTACAACAATGTTCTGGCTGGTGCCATATAGCCAAGAGCCCACCCTTAAAAATGGTCTGAAAATAATTAATGAGTTCGTTGCCGGTGGTGGTGGTGGTGGTGGTGGTTAGGGAGGCTGGCAACTTTTAGAGTGTCTTACGTGTAATGCGTCATATGTCGGAAGCTGTATGGCAGCCACGCGCCCCAATTTTAAATACTGAAATTACCGAGCTGCTTGATTCTGGAGGCCGCCAAGAGAAATATTGAATTCTTCTCGCGCTACCAACAAATGAAATCATCAATCAACTTGGGATAGATAAAGAGAGGTTCTGATTAGCGGAAGTGTCTATGCTTTGCTTGTGGTACACTTTATCTGTGCCCTTCTTTAAATACGAGCGATATGAAACTGGATTCGGGATACCTATTTTTAGATGCTAGCCATATAGATATAGCTCAAGAAACCCTTAATGAAATGTCAACGAGGCATATAGCCATGGAGAGGTAATCAATTTATCAAACAACTCGGAAGATATTTCCACTTCGGTGGTCAATGCATCATCCCTCATCAGTGATTTAATTTGTCCCAGCATTTCGGTAGACAAAACACTCTTCTGCAATTAGCTTATTGCGATTTTTCTACTTGGCTTATTTTCTTGTGCTAAGGGTGAACTGATAGCTTAATAGAGCATCTTCTTCAGTGAAATGGATTTGTGGTTTTTTTTTTTTTTTTGGAGTTCTAGACCCAACCTTAGAAATATTATATATTATGAACTTGCCCTTCCTAAGAACTGTATTCGAGCGAAACATTTTTCGTATAGAATAAAAATTGATGGGGTAAAGATTGAGCTGATCAAGGGGTCTGACAGGGAAGAAATTGGATTGATCAAATACGTTTTCATATAGAAGTAGCTGCTATTACCAAGTTTACCATTGATATGCTTCAGCGCGCCCCGAGCACTGGAAATGGAAATCAACTTACGATATTTACGCACTTACGCACTGGTCGTTTTTTGAGGAGGCATAGGATTGAGAGCTAGTGACCTTTTTTTGAGAAAAATCTTGTTAAATCTAATTACGAATCTTTCTAAAGAAGTCAAGTATTTATTATTTTGCCCTAACTGCAGAAGAAAAGATTACAGGAGACAACATTAGAAAATGTTACCGAAACCAAGTGGGGCCCATTAGAATATGGGGGCCTCCTGAAAAATTATTTTAAAATTTCTTTGGGTAATCAACAGGAATAACAACGTAAAATACTACCAATCACAAACACAATATGGAAAACATACCGATCGCACATTCATAGGCGATTAAACTGATTTATAGTTCCGATGAGGACGATAACATAAGCTTTCACTTTACGCTTGGCAAAAGTTTCACCTCCCACAGTCTAATGATGATTTAACACAATTCTTGCGTTTGAGGAGCAAATTTCGTAATATTCGTTTGCATGCCTGTGATATAATCCTGTTTAAGATGAAAAATGTATTAAGATCGTATCCTAAAGATTTTTGGCGTTTTGTAAATACCAAAAAGAAATCCAATAATTATCCTCCCGCGCTGAATATGAGGAATATTTTCCAGGTACGGTCCCAATGGGGAGTCATCACAATGGACCAGCGATAGTCTAAGGCTAACCATGGCTGATCGCATGTTTTCTGATGATCGCCATTCTAACCTAACTTAATCCAAACCGTTTTCACTTCGTCTTTATGCTTTTGCACGTTGATAAATTTAAAGATTAGTGTTAAAATTTTATCAATTTGCAATAAAGATAAATTTCCATAAATTTATATACAGGCACACATACACATTCACATAACACGAAAAACTCCGATTCTATATAGAGTCCATATAATAATGCGATAAGCAGTTACTTAACCTTAAATTTAGGGGTTAATTCTATGCATTTCGAATAAGACCGATTGACTTAGGGGTTCACATAAATTTTCTTGCGAAATATATCGAAACAAACAATTCATGAAAAATTACTGCCCATTATGGATGAGAGTCCAGAATAAATAAAAGATAAAACCATCCGGAGTCGATATTCCCAAGTGGACAATAAGTCTGGGTTTCATCTGAAAAGGTGATGTATTACCTTATTAAAGAGCACTTATTGAATTTTATATACATATATATTGTGGCAGCTTGGGATACTTCCTATGGGTGGGGATGACGATGGGTGTGTGACTAAAACTAGCCCTGTCTATCCTATACACTTGTAGAGTTCAAGGAAATACATACCATCGGAGACTCTCATGAATAAGCTATAAATCTTGAACATTTTCAGTTGATATATTCTGAAAAGGGACATTGGTGCCGGACATTTAAGAAATCCTGACATCTCCCCCTCACATACATATATAAATTGTTGCAAGCAAGTAAGTGAAGTTGAGCAGAGCTTTGAGCAACATCAAACGAATTTTTACTTATGATGACGACGGTTACATTATGGTTCAGACTAAGGTGCGCTTTCACTATGAAGGATATAAGTAGCTTTTATGTCAAATCCATCTTATTCAAAGAAATGCTTTGAATTAATCGTAGGATTTTATGCAGGCAAATCTATCCTACTGCGATAAAAGGGTGGTTTGCATGACACTTTTCTATGCATGCTGTGAGATTTGCGTTTCCCTGCACTTTTTTCGTACTTGCTTTCAATGACTTTGCAAAGTTTCTCATTCTTATGCCAGAATAGAGCCAAGTTTGAAATATTTCAGAAAACTCCTTAAACCGATTCGGAGGGGTTGCCTTTATATTTCCTTTTTGAATACTATCGTCCGTCCAAACATTTATTGTGGCGTGGGTCATGTGGTTGTGGTCAAGCAATGACTTGAATTCTAGGTATATATAGAGAGAGAGAGGGTGGTGTTACCGGAACCATAAAATTAGTTGGCGATGAGTTTCGAAAAGTTGTTCATTTGTTGGCTATTGTTGAATTTAAATCGTTTTCTGATACATATGTACATTCAAACATATTGCAGTAGCGTGAAATTGTACATAGAATGGGAAAATCTCAAGAACACTAGATCTAGATCTCGAAAAAAGCAACTAATTTTGAAGGTATTATATCAAGGAGTGACCCCTCAGATTTTTCAAGGATGAAAATTCTTGAGAATTTTTTTCAATTACCATTTAATTCCTTAAATAATGCCATAATTCCCAAAAAAAAAAAATCTCTTCCTGTCAAATCTCCAATTGAAAAGTAAAATCGTGACTATATCCCACTTGCTATTCGTATCATTTCTTAGAAAGTAGTTCAAGTGCTGCTAAGTATCTTGCAGTGACCACTCGGTTTCAGTCTTTTCCAGGGGAGCAGAGCATTCTCTATAGTCTTGCTACTTGGGCACGTATTTCCACTTATGTTGCCCCCGATATTTCTGTAAAACAACTTCACTTCAGCGAATCCATCCATACTCTGTGCTTTGGAGAATGGGGGAAAACTTTAGAAATTTCCTTGTTTACGTTTTCGTTTTTTCGTTCGACTATGTGCAAACATTGAACACGTTCTGAGATTTCGATAGATGCGGGAGCAACCAAGTGTATGGCAGCTATGAGTATTTTTTTGTATGAATCCTTTTTAAATTTTTTTCCCATATCTTTATCTATATTATTCTGAAATGTGTACTTTCAATTAAGACATTATTGCTCCATTTTGAAGGATGAAAGGATATTTAGGCAAATATTTACACGGAAGTTGTGATGGTGAATGCGGTGAGCAGACATTAAAAGTACTTTTTAGCGAAAATATTCTAGCGACTTTGAAAGCCATATCATACATAGGATGATGATGATGATTCTATTTATTTTTCTTTACTCATGTTATTTGATGTGTAACCCTTGATTTTGGTTCTTTTTTTTTAAATGTAAAGTTTATATTAGTCGAGGATATAATTCCCATGGGAACATATACGTTTTTTATTTTGGTATAAGATATACAATTTTCAATGAATTATACGTAGGTGATATTGAGACTTAATGTCGACAATTTATAAGGAGTTGTTTATTTTCGAGATTCATCAAAGTAGATTACTGCAATTATTCATTATAAAAAAAAAACATTCTATGCAAAAAATAAAAAAAGAGGAAGCAAAAATAAAGAAGTAAATTAATGTAAAATTAAACATTAAATTGTTTACATCTGAATAGGATAAAATAAGAAGAAGAGTGTCTCGCGACTTGTATTATCAGAAAATAAACTTGGACTCTCTCTCCATGACCAGCTGTGACTCGCTCGACATCTTTTGCTGCTACCATTCCGGAAATATATTTCTGTATTATAAATTAGGATTAATATACATTGAACTCGAGCTTGGTTTTATTATTTATCAAGGAACATAGCAAACTTATTTTTCAATTGCAGTCTAAAAAAAATATAATTAATACGGCCGAAATGCTCATTAAAGAGCCAAGACATTGCATTTAAAGGCCCGTTCGCACTATAGTTGGTTCTATTGTAACGAAAATGGAGGAAATTATGGCTTCTCAGTGACCGAGTCCGGTTGATACATCTATAGAAATTACCAAAAATCGGGAATTTATTCTTCTCTTTAAAATATCGAAAAGTAAGGCAATTCTAGAGGTATTACGTCTAGTTTCCAGTGTCTCCAAGGATATCAAATTCAAGTGGTGCGCTGAGACAGACAGACAAAATTTAGGAATTACTCCAAGGAAAGCCACGGAGTGCAAATCAGAGGAATCTGCATTTAACAGCTTTGATGCGATTAATCTTCACTTGACGTGAAGCAAACCAGGCAGGGCTGTCATATTCCAATATTGACCTAATAAAAGGTGCATTACGTTTTTTTAAAAATGTAGTCAAACTCCTTAGACTCAACAAAACTCAACATCGAATTGGCCCGACGGATTATATAGGTAATTGATATGATACTCAAAAGAAGGCTAGAACTAAAAATCACACCCAAATCGTTGGTTTTGTCAAACCTGAATAATGAACTTCCTTCTAGAACATAATTGCAGTAAATTGGCGACCATTTCTAAGCGAAAGTCATAGATGTGTATTTATTAATATTTACAGGAAGACAATTATTGAAGCATTACTTATGAAAAGTGGCTAAGTCAACGTTTGAAAGAGCACGTCATTATTAAAACTAAAAACATGAAATATTTTGGCATCGTCCTCAAAGCAAAGCATTTTGGAATTAAATAAAAGCAAACATACATAATTGATGTGTAGAATAAATAGTAGTGGGCCAAGAATTCTTCCAGCTTCACGTTGAATCTACCTAAAATACAAAAAAATAAAACCACAAAGTATCAAACTTTAAATAATTAAACTGCATTATACTTATCGAAATACTTCCCGTAGCTTGTCGCTGGAATTGGAGTACACGAGTTCACCCACATATGCTGTGACTTTGGCTTATCCTCCTTTATAACGTATTCCATCAAATAAGTTTAAATAAATTACAAAAACTCACAAAATATACCACAGCACACTAACTTCTCACCTAGCGAGTGACATTACGTCAGCCAGCAGTTTTTGCTTCAAATAAAGTTCAAACAAACGTCGCTAGGGCAACACCAAGAGGCGAAACAGACATAACTGATTATAGCGGCTATACAAAGCCGACGAAATTTGGTAGCACCATTCTTTTGGCAGAGTTGATCGGTATCAGAGGTGATCTGTATCAGAGCTGATCTGAGTTTAAAGAATCATGTTTTCTACAGATTTTACAGAAGATAATTCTGGTCAGGGATAACATGAATTTCCTATCCTTTAATACAGAAGATAATTCTAATCAGAGATAATTTGAGTGTCCCAGTTTTTCTATACAAGCATTTTGCTACCCTTATGCCCTCACGCAGGAGCAAAAGTATTTTGTTGCCTTTGTGCCCTCACGCAAGAGTAAAAAGCTATTTATTTATGTTTTTCAAGGGCACGATATGATAAAATTAAAAAAATTAACGAAATTTAGTCAAACTAACATTATTCATATTTGAATTATATTCAGCAATAACTTCGGAGCAAGGAACAAACTCTGAAGTACCATCGGGCTTTCCTCGTGTAACTTTAGTTACTTTTTCAGGATCATGGAAATTTGAAGGCATAGTAATCGATCTTTTGTCTTTCCACTTTAGATAAAGTAATCCAGAGTCACTTGTTTTCCAGTCGAATTCATCGCGGGAGAGTTTCCCGTCCTCTTTCAAGTCTGATGGTAAAAATTTCCGATTGGCTTGTACAGTCCCACATGCGTATATCCCATTCCGCTTCAACTCAACCATAAAATTACATCTTGTAAAAAAATTATCAAAATACAATTTGTGATTTTTACCAATCAAAGGAGAGCTCGTGTGCAAAACGACGCTTTCGCCTAAGTTTTTCTGAATATCATTGCCTTTTTTGCCTGTGTATATTTCAAAGTTACATATGTAACCAGTCTTATCGCAAAGCATCCATACTGTATATCCTCTTTTTATGGGCTTTTTAGGCAAGTACAGCTTCACAGAACTGCGACCTTTAAACTTAATCATCGATTCGTCTGCCAAGAAGTACTCCTGGATCAAAACGTTTTTGATATTTTTCCAAAAGCAGATCAAGTAAGGGTTGTACTTTGTATAGTCTGCTGAAATTTGGAGAATCCCTGCTAGGCATCAATGACGAATCGTTCAAATGAATATTTCCTAAAATCCAACTAAACCTTTTGACTGACATTAGTTTGGATATATATGAGTCATTCAATTTAGGTCTACTAGACCAATAATCGCGGTAGCTTGCTTGCGATTTTATTACCATAAGAAAATTTATTGCTGTGCAAATAAATTAGTTTGGAATGCTATATTTTCAACGATTTCATCAGTGAGTAATGCACTGTAAAGATTCCTTGGATCGTTTGAAGGAAGATTTGCAGTGATCTCCGATGGACCATAGTGTGTTCGCTTGAATTGTTCTGGTTGAGCTATACACAAATTTCTGCTCCATTTCGGTGGATTTAAAGCTTTTGCATTCCAAACTTTTTTTAGATCGCTCAGAATAATTTCATCATCAGTTTCCAAATCATCCCTTGACATCTATAATGTTTCAACACTTGTAGGTCTAGATATGCTATATTTTGGTAAAAGTGGCTTACATAAGGCTGAGATACTTCGAAAGTAGATGGTTCTTCGTTTTCGGATTCCTCATAAAATGGTAGTACCTTATCATCTTCCAGAGTGTTTTCCCTCATCTTCAGAATCTGAGTCGGAAGGAATACTTGCCAATTCTACGGATTCATCTTCATCATAGCAAAAAATTGCCGCGATATCCTCGGAACGCAGAATTTTTCGATTCATGACTGTATTCAATTATAGTTTTAATAACAAAACATCCTTCTTTAAAACTTTTAAAAATTTTTACCTGTTTTCGCAAAATTATTTTTTGCGCGGTGGTATATAAAACTAGTCTCACCTCTCAAATCTCTTTAAAAAATAATTCACAGTAAACGCCAATATGATTTCAAATAATCGCGTGTTAGTTTAAAACTCAAACTAGAAACAAAACACCTTAATTCTGCCTGAGCACGATACAATAAGAATATAGATACCGTTATCACTTTGACAGTAGAGAAAAAATTATCTTATGTTTTTCATGGAATTTACGTACAGTTACGTACGCCTACCAAGATATTATAATTTTATACAAAGAATATGTTCCGAGAACGAATCCTCGTATGGTATTGAATTTTGTACCGTTGCCAAATTTCACTGGAAAAGTTTTGAAAAATGTGTAGGTGGTACGCTATATATTTTATACCATTACCCCTGAAAGAGTTATAGAAACATATTGATACTACCTTTGCGTACAATAAGTCTATATTTAGAGACTAATCAGAATTGATTTTTTAGAGAAGCAATTTGCTGCCTTTGTGATCTCATGCTTGAGCACCAAAGTTTAACGCCACAAAATTTTTTCATTCCGCAGTAGATTTATTCCACTTTTCTTCTTCTTTTCTGAAATGAAACTCGAAACCTCGAATTTATGAACGTAGTTATTGACGTCATCAAGGCCAGAAATTGGTTTCATTGGAATTGTATTGAATTTAATCATTTGAACTTTTATTGAATTGTTGTTAGTAGCCTTAAGTTTTTGTTTAGAATTGCATTTTGTGATATTAGGTTAAGAAAATTTAATTATTGATTATTATTAATAAAATTTTTATATTTGAATTATTAAACAAAACTGAGTTGTCCTTTATATCGGCTCTCCTCCCTCACGATCGAAACTAGATTTCACAACTACCATAAGGCACACCTGAGGTGTGCAGAGGTCAGCAGAAAGTGCTCCGTGAAATAGATATCAGTGAAGACTAAAACAGCCTGCTAACCAGCCATACAATAGTGAACAAACTATAGTAAATTAGTCGTGGTTGATTTTTCCTTTTAAGAAACAATGTTGGAAAGATCCCAAAATTGGTTTACAGTGAAAGTGGAAGTATTTAAAGTTTTCGTTTTATAATTTAGATAAACATGTACTAACTTTTATACTTTTGTGCTATAATAAGTCGTAAGCAGGTTATCAGAACTCGTTGAGTAGCATGCAGGGTGATAAAAAAAAAATATATACAAAAAATCATATGGCGTGATGTCGCAGATTTTCTAAAAAGAAAACTCATAAAAGGAATATAAAATTTTTTAACGGTTCTAGAATGACGGGAGGACGAAGAAGATACTTCGTAAAATTACATATGTATGTAAAATGGATATAGATTAATTATAATTAAAACTTATTTTCCAATTTTTGTGGAATACATGAATTTATTAGGAAAGGCACAACATATATCGATTTTATATGGGACATACTAAAATAATTTGTTTTGCCACTATCTATTTTCATAAACTACACAATGATTCTTTTCATGTGCTTTTATCGAAAAACGAATTTGAGAAGACTAGAATTTCTGAAAACAGCGCGATAAGTAGATATGATTCCCGAAATTTTTGATTTTACAAGTTTTATAGTCCAAGTCGAAGTAAATGAAGTTCGCGTAAAATCACAACACTCTCATAAATCGAGAAAATATTCTTGCATTATGGAATTTTAAGACAGAGGCTGGAGGATATATTTTTGGGCGTATCTGAAACTAAGAAATCTAAAACTACTTTACAGTAGTACCGCAATAGCATAGTTTGCGTACCAAAGTAAATTTATTTTGGGCACAACTGCCATCCAAAGCACTGCCATCGTGTCTAGTATATTATATATATTAAAACTATTTAGATCCAAAAGTTGTAACGAACATTTATATATCAAAACATTTGTGGAACTATTTGTGACATTTCCCATAGGAAATTGTCCATCGTTTCTGACTCATAGTTACTTTTTGAACAAATAGTATAAGTAGAGTAATAGTAATTCTCCAGAGCACCTTCAAGCTCTCACCTAACCATCCGATCCAAATATTCCAGAGTTGAACTGGCTTTTCCGCAAAACATAGAATATCCGTCTTTGCCTACAACTCTGCGTGTATGCGAAAAACGGAAAGCTATTGGCTGTACGTGTATTCAAACGGAAGAGCTTAGTTAGTTGTTCCATCCAGGAACAAAAAACGAGGGATGTAAAGGACTCACATTTTGACTCAACTCATCGCTCAACTCAGGATGTGAGTCCGATCAATCATTGAGTCCGCTCAACAGTTGAGCGGTGGTTCATCGCTCGAAATTTGAGCGGACACACTGGTTGAGCGGACTCAATTGTGAGCGGATTAAGTCTTGAGCGGACTCTTTGCTTGAATGGACTTGAGCGGACTCACTGCCTGAGCGGACTCATCATTTGAGTTGAGCGGACTCAAATCATATTTTAAATAAGGAAGGAAGGAAGAAGAAGAAATGTTGGCTAAGAAAATTAGCAAAAGCTAAATTAATAAAATATAATATAATGAATGACTTATTTATAAGCTTTTCTTATTTTGTTGAAATTTCAGTTTCAATTTTAATTAAATCAGATTCTCTTTATGTTATTTAAAATATGATTTGAGTCCGCTCAACTCAAATGATGAGTCCGCTCAGGCAGTGAGTCCGCTCAAGACTTGAGTCCGCTGAAGTCCATTCAAGCAGTGAGTCCGCTCAAATTTCGAGCGATGAATCACCGATCAACTGTTGAGCGGACTCAATGATTGAGCGGACTCAAATCCTGAGTTGAGCGATGAGTTAATATGATAAATGAGTCCGCTCATTTACAACCCTGCAAAAAACACTTAATTATTAAAAAACTATATATAATAAAACTCACTCAAATATCCCGCCACGGTACGATTTCATTCCAAGAGCTCTTCCAGCTCAGTCCATCGCCATAGTACATTGTTTTAAGCATTAACAATAGAACCAAAAACCAATAAACAACACATATATTAATAAAGATTCAACAAATTGTAAATGCCTCAGATTATTTTAAATGATTTAAAATTATCTGAGACTTTTAAATAAAACATTACTTATGCTCGTGGAATCCGTCCACCACAAGACACAGGAATTTGTTTAGCATCTCTGAAAATACGAAAACATTTTTCATTGATAAAAAAATAATAAATGCGAAACACTTACCACCTATAGACAGCAGCTGCCACCAAGTCGTTTGACATTTCCAAAATGGCAGCTCTCAGTACATAGAAAAACATTCTCATTAGTCTACGATGACGTCACATTGGGACTAAATGTATGAAAATTCACAAAATGACGCGAGCGTCATTGTTAAAGCCACCGGCAGACACAATCCCTATTGTGTTTCTGCCTATAAATAGCGAGCTGCTGTGACCAGAAAATCACTTGCGATTTGACCAAGCCACAAGACAGATCGGTAGCTCTGACACCATTTTAAGTCTTGATTAACCAAAACGGGCGATATTAACCCTAATTATTACTAACTTTTTATTTTCTTTTTCTAGCTTTTTCAGGCAGTATTGAAGCCTGACAATAGAGCAGATAAGTGAAGGTCATTTTTATTTTTTCACTTATTCAGTACTAATTCTATCCTTGTATTTCCAGGCTAAATTCCAGAATAAGGCACACATCATCAGACGGAATTTCTGAGTAAATCATTGATTGTCGCCATTTAATTTTTTTTGTTTTTGTTTTTCTTTGAATTTCATTTGAATATTAGTTTTATTTTAATTTTTTATTTTTATTTGGATTCTTATTTGAGTAGCATAAAGAATTGACATTTAACAATAAGTTTTGTTCAGTCTTATCATTTCAACCGGCACCTCCCCTTTTTTATGTAAAGCCCATATTGGGACTTCAATGTAAAACTATCCCCCCAACGTCGTACCTCTCAGCTAGATTATTCATTCTAAAATCTTCTTTAAACATTTTAGATTTATATTAGGGGCGTAAGCAATAAAAGAAACAAATTGTCATTTGGACCCCTTACTCCACTGAAGCTACTCCGACGTTTTCTTACTGAACGATACAATTAGCGCCCGAGCAAACCTTCCGACTGAGCAAATGACATTATCTACTATATTTTGGATAATCTAGTACAAAATCCAGTTCCGTTCACTTTAAATCTATAACTTCTGAAATAATTTGACTTTTGAAATGGTTAAACACTTAAATATTCGTAATTTTGTAAAAAAATTATCTAGCAAAGGAAAAAAAATTGATTTTTTGAAAGTCTCAGGGTGGTGTAGCCCCTTAAATAATCAAAGTCTCTATTGAAAAATGATAAGCATAATAATTTGGTGCTTGTTCAGCAAAGACACACTCGTCCCGTCTAAAATAGCGACAGCATCGTCTTATCTCATTTATCGAGATATCTTATATTTAACACAAACAAGGAAATGATCCCAATAGCACCTAAAAGAAGAACTGAATTAAATGCGAACTTGAAATATAATGAATACTTCCCTTAAACAATCGTCATTACTTCAATGAACTTCCTTTCCTAGACAAATTTCCTTTCCAATCAGAAACAAGGTTTGCTCCATCTCTTCAAGATGAACAGAATCTAAAATACATAATTTGAAAAGAAAAGATTATAATAAACACATAATTTACAGTCAAACAAAAATGTAACACGGATAGCCTCAACAAATACATGAGATACATTTTCAAGTGTATCAAAGGTTCTGTTAAAGGATTCATTGAAATTATGAAATATAAACAATAACTTACCAGTTGAATTTATTATTTTTTTTAAAAAAACCACACCACAAATCACATAAATTGGAAACTAAATTCGAGATGTACCATACATTTTTTTTTGTCTGACGTTTTAAAATTTAATGTCAGATTAAAAGTGGTACGTTCACAAAATAAAATACTTAACGCGGAATTCGAAAATAAAGCTCTTATCACGAACAAATTAATATTTTTAGAATTATTTAGAAAATTAAATTATTTGTATACTTGTAATGAGTAAAAAAGGAACAGGTAAAGGGGCGAACCAGATAGAGATGCTAATTCGCAGGAAAATTCACGAGACAAAAATCTAGTACTACAATGAAGCGTACTGCCCCGTGTGTTTTCCAGCAGAATTTGTATTTTTATATTCACCACAACAGGAAGAGCTAGTAAAGGTTTAATAAAATTTTAGTAATTTTCTGCATTAAAAGAGCATTGAAACAATTAATAATCTAATAAATATTTTTTTCATTAAATAAATAATCAATTGCGAATTATTTTCATCATTTAAGCCATATTTTTTTAATATTTATTTGTACGCTTTTCCTATTACATGTAATCGAATGATTTGGAGAACAAGGCGGGTTGGCAGTACTCGAAAAAGTTGGCCGGACCTGCTAATAAAAAGGCGAACGTAGAAAGGAATATCTCTCTTATTTCTCAATCAGTCCACAAGTTTATAGCGCAGTAATTTCAAGTGGCATCATCGTAGCATTTTTAACATCTTATTATTATTTTTAATAATCATCTTATTTTGGTTTATTTGGTATTTTTTTGTTCTTTTTTAATTTAGTTTTATTACTATATACAGGGTAATTTATAATTATAATTAAATGTTGCAGAAAAAATCGTCGAATGAACTATAAGTTCGACGAATATGTCTGCTAGCCATAAGTAAATTAAGAGTGCAATGAATTGAAATTATTATAGTGTAACCAATTGAATTATTTTTTTTGAATTATAAACGTAACTTAAGTAATATCAAGGAGGAGCGTATTTGAGAAAATTTGTTAAAAAGTTTGTATATGCAAAAAAACCTTTATTTTTAATAAATTAATTTTTTTGTGTACGAAAGTCCGCACGTATTCTCATTTCTTAAAATCAATTCCAAATCAATTTCTCCTTGACGAAATTTGTTGGATAATTATTTACTGATAAAACAGTGCTACTGAAATTGAGAAAAATCATATAATTTGTAAACTTTATCACTTTTCCATAGAAATCTTATAACTAACTCATTTTCTGTTTGGTGCAACAGAAATTTGTAAGAACTAAGAACCTCTCACTTTTCAATACTCAAACGAGTTCTTTTCAAATTTCTCTTTGATGCAATAGAAATTAATCAGAAATTTTGATAAGTTTCTAAGTGATAACCGATAAGTTGTTGGTGCAATAGGACCCTGGTGTACGAAAGAGTTTTAGTGTAAACGTGCAATGCAATAAATAGAAATGATAGGCTAAAAAAAAATGTTTAAATATTTTTTTCCCAGCCAAAAATCTCGAAAGCAATACATTAAATGTAAATCTGTGAAAGGAATGTAATTTTTCAGCAGGATAGTGATTCAAAGCATCCTGCGAAAATATTTTTAAAAAAAAATTGTTTTTTTTCACAGAGCAAACAATTTTAACAAAGTCGATGTTCAGTCCACCTATATACCTATGATCCTCCGATGATTTCCCCACTGTCAGATACATCCACAAATCTTCAGTCCTCATATAGACAGAACCCTATTCCATCGTTAAATCTCCCAGTCAGATCATCAACAAAACATTGATTCCTCGTCAAGCCTAAAACAAATAGAAACAAAACACAAAGAATCATTCTTCCAAGAATGTAAAAATATAAGGACACTTATCTAATCCTGCATCTGTGACATGATTATTTGTCATCTCCACTAGCAGCGTTTTCAGCTGGAAGCTAATAAATTCACGTGAATAATGCACTTCCACGTTAAATGCACTATAACGCAAACTTTAGAAGCAATATAACACGACTTATTCACCTAAAATATTATTAATAACATACAAAAGGTCAAAAAAAGACTATTAGATAGGGTACTTTTCGATTTCGAATTTCGAAAATGGCGGGGGTAATTTCGAAAAAAACACTTTTTTACCAATCTTGATATTTACGTAGATTTCATTATTCCGCATCTTCATTTTTGGGGGAGGGGCAAGCTCTGGGAGGGGCGGGAGTTCAAGCGGCTATATTTGAATAAAAACCACCAAAATTTATGAATTTAGGACTTACTTGCTAGAACAATGCTTGGATGAGAAAATATAGCCGCTTAAAGTTGAAACTTTGAACTGCCGCTCCTCCCAGAGCTTGCCCCTCCCCCAAAAATGAAGATGCGGAATAACGAAATCTACGTAAATATCAAGTTTGGTAAAAAAATGTTTTTTCGAAATTACCCCCTCCATTTTCGTAATTCGAAATCGAAAAGTATCCTATCTAATAGCCAGTTAAGATTCCCGTACAATGACATATAAATGGTTCACTGATTTTATGGATAACACTTGGTGGAATAATTTTATTTTAATTGCCATCTTAAAAAAAGATAATAAAAAATACTACTTGCTTTTTTTCCACAACGTACATGTATATTTTAAATTTACATATAATGTAACAGCCAACGCGTTTCGTCTTGTCAGGATATCATCAGGGCTTATGTTGTACTGAGGGAATGATTGATTTAGCTGTTAAATAAACTCTCATGGGTAGCTAACGCATGCGTAATGTACTAAAATTCACATTCAAAAGTGGGCTGTTGTTTTTAAAATCTAGCTGATCATTTACTATAAAGCAGCCATCATCCTTAGCTTTTTTAATTTCAAAAGTTTCATATCTATCTAGTAATTTTTTATCAGATAAATTGTGTAATAATTTAATGTCGTCTGCATTAGGCTTATGTCCGGTTAAGCTAAGGTGTTTAGCGAAACCGGAATTAGGGTTTGCAGCCTTTGAGCTATTTATATGCTCCTTGAATCTTGTTTTAATTGATCTTTTAGTTTGTCCAATGTAAATAGCATCACAATCCGCACAATTCAGCTTATAGACCCCGCATTGGTCAATTTCATTGATTTTAGGTTTAAATTTGTTGTTGACTAGAATATTTTTTAGAGTTCTGTTGTTAAAGAAGGCTGGCTTTATGTTTTTTTCCCCAAATAATTTATTTAAACATCTGGATATCTCGCCAAAGTAGGGGATCCTTCTCCATTTTATTGGGTCATTATCCAAACGTTGTTGTTCGAAAGGAAAGGTCATTGAAATAGCTTTTTTGTAGTGCTTTTGCGTCAGTAATTTGTAGATAGTTCTATTACTATACCCATTGTTCCTAGCGATCAGTTTTATTGTCGTGAGTTCTTTTTTGAAATTTTCTTGATTTAATGGTATATCTAACAATCTATCAAGCATGGAGTGAAAAGAGGACATCTTAATATTCCACGGGTGTAAAGAAGATCTGGGTATTATTGCGTCTGAATAAGTATCTTTTCTATATATATTAAAATCTAGTTTGTTATCCGCTAAAGATATGGTCAGGTCTAAAAAATTAACAGATTTATTACCTAATTCTAATGTGAATTTTATGTTATTGTCAAGTCTATTTAAAACATTAGTGAGGAAATTATTTAATTGTCTATTTGTTCCCGTCCAAATACAAAATACGTCGTCGACGTAACGCAACCAAACGAGAACATGTTTTACAAGGGGATTTTCTGAGTTAAAAAGGATTTCCTCTAGATGGTTCATAAAAAATTCGGCTAGAAATGGAGAAAGGGAAGATCCCATAGCCAGACCATCGTTTTGTAAATAAATTTTGATGTCAAACATGAAATAATTTTGTTCTATGCAAATATTTAACAAATTGTTTAATTGTGAGGATTGTGATGTATCGGTTAGTTTCCTATTAATTGTCTCAGTTAGCAAATCTTTTAATTTTTTAACAGGAACCGAAGGGAAAAGGCTGCAAACGTCAAATGATACCAGTTTTGAGTTTTTTGGTAAGTTAAGGTCTTTTATTCTTTTGACTAAGTCTTTAGTGTTTTTGATAGAGTATTTTGGCTCAAAATTGATTAGAACTGGCACCAAGCTGTTCAATTCTCTGCAAAGCCTTTGTGCAGGCGCATTAAAAGAAGCTGAAACGGGGCGAACTGGTATATTATTTTTATGTAACTTTGGAAGTCCATAAACTAAAGGTATAGAAGGATGGCTATTTTTTAGCAAATACATTTTTTTCCTATCGAAAATTTTTTCTGATCTATTTACAGTCTCTTTTAATAACCTATTAAATTTGTTTGTCGGATCATAATTAATTTCTGTTAAATTCATTGAGTTTAAACAATCTGTCATTTTTTGGCTATAAGTACTTTTATCTAAAATAGTAATTGAATTGCCTTTATCGGCCTTGCATAGAACTAAACTATCTGTCTTCAATTTCTCTTTAATTCCTTTAAGTAGTCTATCATATTGTGTGCTATTATTATTAACATGTCTAATACCTGATTTAATTAACCTTGAGCAATTAGATTTAGTTTCCATATCATCGTCATCAAAAGCCGCGTCAGTATGAATCGCTAAATCCAATATGTGTGCTGGCTTCACTTTCAATGTCGGTGCAAAGTTCAACCCATGTCGTAATAATTCTTCTTCCTCGCTTGAGAATGAAACAGCTGATAAGTTGACGACTCTTGCATGGAAAGGTCTTTCTGTGTTGGTGCATGTTATCACAGATGCTGTGGTCCGAGTTAAACAGTTCAACTTGTTTTTTTGTCTCTGATATTGCAGATATGATAACTGTCTAGCTTTTTCATGGCATTTTTTGTAGAGAAGATCAAATTCTAATAGATGTAATAACATAGTCAGCTGAGAGTATAAAATTTTTAGGTGTGCACTTATGTTATCTCTGATTTTGTAGTGGTGTTTTATTTCTTCTTTCAACCAGGTGATTTTTGCCTTTTGAAGAGCCAATTTACTACGGGGATTAATAACACTACACCGGACATTTATGTAATTAGGGAACACCTTTAACTTTTTGCATTTTGTGTTAAAACTGATGTGATTGCAAGTGGACATGAACGAGATTATCAGTCTCTGGTACAACACTAATAGTTTGCTTAACATAAGCCCTGAAGATGTCCTGACAAGACGAAACGCGTTGGCTGTTACATTATATGTAAATTTAAAATATACATGTACGTTGTGGAAAAAAAACAAGTAGTATTTTTTATTATCTTTTTTTAAGATGGCAATTAACATATAAATGGTTGTCGTAGGTTAAAAATTGTAGGAGGAGATAGAATCCTACGAAAAAACTGAAGATTACCTCGATGGGCACATCTTCCAAATGTTTGCTTATAACTTTTGATTGTTATTGTTGATAGCACTTAAGGAGGTCATTTTGGAAAGGGAGCATAATGCGCACATTTTTTCATGGTTTTGCCAAGTTCGTGCAATGGTGATATTTCGAATAAATGTACACTGAAGCGCGACAAAAATTTTGGTGAAATAAACAATTCTAGAGAAAACTGCTTTTTTTTTAAATAATTGAAGGCACAATTATAACTTATTATACATTCTTAGAAGGGGCAATATGTGTTCTTTTAAATAAAGTTTTGAGCGTCACAATACATTACCTACAATAGAATTTATAACGAAATTACTCTGAAGAGGTATGCAAAATCTCGAAAATCGATATTATCGATTTACTCGAAAACCCAGTGGAGTTCGATATAAAAGTATCTAGACTTTTTTGACCCAAATGACCTCTACTTTCATTCCCTTAAAGGATTAAAGACATTTACGGAACACCCTGTATATACGAGATCTCTTAGGGTAAGATCTCAAATGCAGGGTTATACTTAATCTTCCTCCTTATAAAGAAAGATTACATTTAATCCACCTTGGTACTCTTGAAACTCATTGGAAAATATGTGACATAAGCTTTATATTTCAACTTGTGAACGATGTCTTTGATGCTTGTGAAAATTAATTTTAATTCACGACCTCGACATTTGCGATCTAAAGATTTTATTTATTTGTGTTTCCTTCGCACCAACTATGGACACTTTGAGTCTATGTGCAGCACTTTTAATTTGAATTTCCATTCGATTGATTTTCATATTAATATGTTCCAATTAAAAAAATCATTAATAATTGTTCTGTACTACAGCTGTCTTTTAGCTATTGCGTACAAACCTCAAGCGAAATAAATAAATATTGAAGCCGTCGAAAATTAATTGTTAGAGATTGCTGCTTTGAAAATCTGATATCTTAACCAATGACGTAACTTCTTATATAGTATGCTATTGAATCACATATTGAAAAACAAGCTCGATTTATTTTTCTCGAATGTTTCAGTATAAAGCCTTACTGGCTATTAGCTTGCAGTGTGTGGAAAATCCAATTCTCCAATATATCGTCGAATTTCTAGCTCGCTATTATATCTTGACTCTTGCCTTTAAAGTTCTTTTTTTGACTATCAGTAACTTCAGAAAACTTTAAAAGCCTTTCTCTTAATTATACACTACTGTTTTAAGGTCAGTGCACACTTACCGGCACAGCACAAACCGGCGCAGGCAGGCATTTTTCACATACCGACATAAAGTGGAAAGGAAACTTTCAGACAAGGCTGGTATCACGAGAGAACTAAAAAATTAATCCCATGTTAACTTCCCACCTATACCAGTAACCGACAATTACCGGTCTGGTTTCTAGCCACCGATAGCGACCGGCATGAAATTTGCGTTTCGTGCCGGTATCTGCCGGTGCCGGTTGATGTGAATTAGTTAACCTGTTTTCATAGAAAAATATTATGCCTCTCTGTGTCGGTTCGTGCTGTGCAGGCAAGTGTGCATCGATCTTCACTATTAATTTGGAGTTAGAAAATTCTAGTTTTGCTTTAACAAAAATCTTACTTAAGTTTTCAAAATTCGGGAATGTGATATCATCAGAATTATCAAAAATCGGTAAAATTCAATTCATTCCTATTGTAGGAAGTGTGAGTATTTGTCAAGCTGTAATTTATCAGGCCATCATTAAAGATTATTAGAAAGACTAATAGAGAAGGTATGCAACCATGACGATTTCTCTAATTTACATAGTATTTGTTACTGTAACAATTGACTAACTACTTTCTTATTCACCCATCTATTTTGTCGCAGTTAATTAGCAAGCTGTTAATATTACTTTGTCAACTTCATTGTATAATACGAATCCATATAAAATCTATATGCATATAAGTTTATATATACTCTTGTATGCTTGCAACATCTTATTAAAACCCAATTCAAAAACTTTTCCCTATGATCAGAGGCGGAACGTTTCACAGAGGAAAACTTTAAGTGGTTTCATCTCTATCAATTGAACCCTTGGCACAATACTTCCTTCCTATAACTAATGCAGTACCATCCAACCATCGAACCGAGAATGTGTTAGTCCACAGCAGAGTCTCAGTGCCGAAATATTTTAATTAATTTGCAAGCACGAATCGTTCAATGGATCCAGGGGCAGAGAGCATCACCAGCCATAGCTTCGTATTCACCTTGTTCGGAAACTATAAACAACACTTAGGCAAGTTCTAAAACTCACATACGCTCGGGTGCATTAGTTTACATAATGAAGGCTTTCTCGGATGGCTCCCATTAAGTACAAGGGTTTTCGATTAGATTATTTGAATCGACTTAAGACGGGCTTCAGAATACGTGCAAGACGCCTCACAATGAGACTTAAGTCAAATTCAATTGAGCAAATTTGTCAAAGTGTTGCTCGACGTTTTGTTGCAAAGTTCCATTAGTGCGGAATCTTATTCTGGTAGCAGTATTCAGAGTGTGAATCGGAGTAATATATTATCTGCGGACGTCTTTCAAATCAACACAATGCACAACTGAAACTGAAGGAGAGATTTGGAGATGACGGCATTCAATGGTTTTGGTCCATCGTTTGTATGTGGTTTGAATTGTTAGTGATTTTGTACCTGAAATGAATCTTTAATATAAGTTGGTATGTTTGTATATGTGGCTTTTCTAGGTGGGAAAGAGGAAATAGCTTTTCTTCGAAAAATATTACTTCCTCCGTAATATATTAAGTGGAGCCTATAACTGCAAGTTTTGTGTAAAGGCACTTTCACATCGAACACCGAAAACCGAAAACCGAAAAATTCTACACCGAAAATTTGGTTTTACTTTCACATCAAAAACAGAAAACTTTTTTCGGATAGAAGTGACAGAAGTCATAATCGGTAGAAGTGACATTTAATTTTCATAAAAGAGTTATGATGAGGGATCATACGAAGAAACGCGTTCTAATGTTATCCCTTAAGTGGTGGATTTGGAAAAAACATAAAATGAGACAATATTGGGTTCACCCCTTAAATAAAATTAGGAGGAGCCATGGAGAGTTTTTTACTGTAGTAAAAAGCCTAGAAAAGTTTCCCTTCAGGTATTTTCAGTACTTCCGGATGTCAAAAGAAAAGTTTAAAGCCATCCTGATGTTAATAAAACGGGAAATATCACCTAAAAAGAACAACTTTAGGAGTGATATAATATCAGCGAAAGAGAGACTTGCGCTTACATTACGGTATAGAGTACCCACTTTTTAAAACTTTTTCAGGACTAAAGTAATTTATCTTTTAGATTTCTTGCAACTGGAGTCAGCTATACTGATTTGGCCATCCGATTTTGCATGGGAATATCTACAGTTCATAAATGCGTTGTCCAGATCATAGATGCTATAATTTTAAAAATGCAGGATATATGTATGCCAAAGCCAACTAGCGCCGGATGGAAATCTATTGCTAAGCGTTTCTTAGATAGATGGAACTTCCCGAATTGCCTGGGAGCAGTGGATGGGAAGCATGTGTTAACATTTGCTCCCAATAATACTGGAAGCTTATATTTCAATTATAAAAAAAGCTTCTCAACAGTATTAATGGCAGTAGTAGATGCTGATTACAAATTTATAATGGTGGATATAGGTGCATATGGTTCCAATTCGGATTCTGCCATATTCAGCCACTCAAAGTTTGGGAATGATTGGTTAAACAATCCGAGCAACCTACACATACCAGCTGATTGCCCACTTCCCGGCACTTTGAGTCCGCCAATGCCATATGTAATAATTGGAGATGAGGCATTTGCCCTTAAGCCGACGTTATTGACTCCATATCCTGGAGATAAATTAACTATGGAGAGAAGGATTTTCAACTACCGGTGAGACAGCTAATTATTTAATCGTACAATATTGTTATTCCACAACATTCTTATATTTCAGACTATCAAGAGCTCGCCGTATTGTCGAAAATGCCTTCGGAATACTTGCCCATACCTGGCGGATTCTATTAAAAAGAATAGAAGTTCAAAGTACAACAATAAATAAAATTATTTTAGCCTGCTGTATCTTGCATAATTACATAAGAATGAATAATGTCGATACCACTGACAACGAAGAAATGAACTTGTCTAATTCGAACAAAAATGACAAACCAGCATCTGAGGCAGTGGGTGTTAGAAATGCTTTCTCGAAATGGTGCATCACAGAGGGTGATTTAGACTTTCAGCATAAAATGATTTAGAATAGTTTACATTTTAAAAGTACTTTATTTTATTATAAATGTAACGTATAAATAAAATAGCATTCCTGCCAACAAAAACAAAATCAGTTCTATTTTCCTCATATAAAAACCTTTCTCAATAAAATAACATTTAAAAACAAAAAACAAATTCAGATCTATATTCCTCTCCTAACTCTGTTCACTGATCATATTCTGCCAGTCGAAGCTCTACATCCTCCAGTGCTTGCAGACACTTCATTTGCAGCTTAAGCTGTTGTCTCCTATCAAGACTCTCTGCCTGCTGCCCTAAAGAAATAAAAAAATTCCTGATAGCCGAAGTTTCCTTTTCGGGCGGAACATTTTCTATTGCACTTAATATCTCCAATATAGTTCCATCGGCCTTCTGTGATTTTCCCAACCTCTTTTTAGTGTGTACTTCATCCATTCCTGATGTAGATGGAAGCTCCAAATTATTAGTGGCTTCTGTACTTACGTCAATATTTTCAATATTAGGTTTATATTCATAATAATTTCCAACAGTGCTGAAATTTTGATTGGATGATATTTGTGGCAATAACATTTTGTAAATAACTTACCTTGGTGCTTTTACAAAAGGAATTAAAAACTTAAGGGCTTCAAAATGCACCCACTTAGTACACTTTGTCATTCCCGAACCACTACGAACATTGTTTTCAGCCTTAAAATATGCCCGAAATGAGTCCCTTAGATTTTCCCATTTTTTTTTGCATTCTGTTGCTAAAGAATAAAGTAATGTAATTGCTGGCATGACATTTTACTAAAATAACTTACTAGTTCTTCCAAGTATGTATGCAATCTCCTCCCAGCTCCTAGTTTTTTTATACCTGTCCTTGTACTCGGGGCTTGTCTTGTCGTATAAGCACTTGTGTGCTTCGACTTCTAAAATTAATTTGATTTCGAAATCTCTCTCCATTTCCTAAAAGTAAATATTGTATAAATATATATTCTAATTGTACATAGTTAAGTGCAAAACTTACAAAATTTTCTTCTGCATAAAAAAGCTGACATAAACAAAGCGGATAATGAGGTTAAGTGTCACCGAAAAATTTGTTCGGTCCGATTAGATCCACAGTGTGGAATCCTAGTAGAGTTTGACAGTTTTATCCGATATTTCGTTTTAGGGAAAGCAAAACACGAAAATGTGTATTATTTTTTATATTTGATGCGTATTAAATTTTTTCCAAGATAATCTTTCAGCTTAAAGCCTTTATGTTTATTTTTAAGTCTTGCAAGGTGTAAAGTTTAATTATTAATGCACAATTTTCATTTTTTCGGTGTAAGTCTTTCGGATCCGATTTTCGATGTGAAAGTGCCTTAATTGTTTATCAGACCATCTTGCCGTTACTCTGTCTGTTCTTCTACTCCCATCTAAACCAAATTCCGATTTTTGAAGTATTTTTGAATACTAGAAGAATACTAGAATACTGCGACAATTTTTCTGAACCCATTTCTATTAGCGCAGAGTTACGAATTTCGCAGCAATCTTCTTAAGTTTTTGGGAAATTCAATAATCACATAGAGAAACTTTTCGGGTACTAAAAATTTATTTGATGGGATCAGGAAAATTTAAAACTCCTTGAAGAAAGGATGAATATATTTGTTTTGTCTATCCACATGGATATACTTTATAAACAATTAAATGTGGGGCGGTGGGCGCGATTTGTGAAGAACATTGGTGCTACACTGGTAGATACAAAATGAACGTGCCGGTCATTGGTAAAAACATCAAATCTAGTGACGAAAAGTCTTCACCGGCAGAAGAGCCAAATCTAGTGGAGAGATAACTTTCAATATTGCTAGAAGAAACACCAGAAAAATAAATTGGTGGATGTAGAGGGTTTTGGGAATTTCAATATACTCCAGAAGATAGACTGTTGTGATTGCAGGGAACAAACAGACTACGACAGTCCCTCCCTAATTTTTGGAGTTGATGTCAATGTAATGATGTCCACCAGGAGTGATGATTAGGAAGAAGATGGGAGTAGCATCCGATATTTCTATCTTTACGGGTGGATCTGGGCTGCCGGACAAATGGAGTGTTTTCCTGGAAGAGCTTGCAGAGATTTACCAGACGGCACTATTGATATGTATGTTGCACTGATACCCAGGCAGCCATTAAGGCGTTGGTTGTTTTGCTTGTAAAATCAAAATTGAAAATTGGTGCAGTTGTGCAAAAGCAACCCATTAGAATTTAGACAAGGTGACCCCATGCTGAGTACCTGGGCTGGCTATAAGGATAAGGGCACGAAAAAGACAGGAGAGCTTTTTAATGGCAGTAGAACAAATACCAGGAATCAAATAATACGGATAACTGGGCCATACGAACCATCCTAGCAGAATGGGAATAGCGTAAAACGATTTCTGCAGGAGCTGCAAGAATTTGAAGGAAATGGAACCCGTCCAACATATACTTTATAACAAAAGAGGTACGCTATTAGGAAGCTACTTCTTTGCAAATTTGGTGGAGCTAAGGGGGCTTTTCTAAGAGGCGTTTAAAGTTGGAGAAATGTACATTCAGCTGCCTACATTTGAAAAAGCTGAGAATCTCCTGAGTTGCTCCGCGCAGTGACAGCGGGTAAGAGCATTTGCGGTGGGAGCAAGCGTAATATTTTCAACCATATATCTTATTGCTCAGCTCTCTATATTTGTTCTACTACACGCCTGAACTGAGCTCTCATACAGCGGCAACATATTTTAACACAACCAGAATTTGACTACGCTAAATTTGGCGTAGCACACTACCTGTACTCTCTATATTTTAACATTTTTAGGAATTATCATAATTCCCGCAGATGACACAAACCCACAAAAATCTTAAGTGTGGTTAAATCTTTTGTACCTGAAACAATTGGTTAAGTTCTTTTCTTAGACTTTTTTTTTCAGAGTCTTCTTTAATGCAAAACGAACTTAAAGTCAGTAATCCCTCACGTCCTCCTCTATTTCAGGTTTGAATTAAGTGATCTTCCACCCAATTTACTTGGACTTTGCCGTTGAAACCGAACATCAAAATGGAGGGCCTTATAGATTCTTTAGGAGTGAGCGAGGAGGCATTAATTTCTGACCCTGAAAAGTGCCACAAGCTCCATGTGCAAACCAATTGGGGGCAATATTTTTTAACCGAATGCACTTTTTTAATTATATTGCTAGTAAAAGTTTTAATATTACGGATTGTCATACCTGTAGGGTGATCATATATTGTATTATTAAGTTGATTGGCGTTGTATCAGTGTCCATGCTTTCTTCTTGATTTTGCAGCGAGACGTACCTGTTGTGATTTAAATGGTTTTCTTTGTATTCATCTCGAGAAAAATGTACCATCGTACAAAATTTAACACTATGTACTTTTTATTTATTTTTTCAAATGAGAGTAGGCGTCATTTGAAAAAATAATGCCTACTTATAATAATAATAACAAATGAGAATAAAATGACGAAAAAAACGCCGAAAAAATCACGTTTCTTGTATGGGGGCACTCTATAATTTAATTTTGTTTTTTTTATAGCGGCAATAGATATACACAATGTGTGAAAATTTCAACTGTCTACCTATTACGGTCTATGACAGCTGTCGCCAAACTTTCTGACCTCATGCACCAGAAAATTCATAATTTAAATCCCGCGGACCACTTACAGGATTTTTGAAGTGTTACTTATATTTATAAAAAAAATTGTGATCTAAGAACTCATAAAATATACTTAGTTAATAAAATGAAACTATTAATTGTAACCAAATTATGAAAGCTTTATTAATAAACCATAATAAAATAAACAAAACAATTAAAAGATGGTTTAAGTATATCAAACTTTTAGCATTATATATTCCTAGTGTGATGGATGTTCCTGCTTACTTGAAATAAGATTTTGGATATTTGGATCCAATGTTGTTACTGCAAGACGGAGAACTGCATTTATTTCAAGCCGAGATCGGTACCGTGTTTTGATGGCCGTGACAGATGAAAAAGCCTTTTCACATAAATATGTAAGTTGTGGATAATTGAATCAGAATTCTCATTGCCTGTTCACTAAGAAAAGGGTATTCACTTTTTATGGAAAGCCAAAACTGAGATCTTGATAAGGTTGAATGAAATTTAAATTTGAGAGTTTCGTCGGACGATAGGTCAATGAGGCTTTCTTTTAGATGCATGCTTAAATTATTATCCTGAATGTTCGCTGCAAACGGATCTATTATCCACATATTTCCATGTCTGGGATCTTCATTCTTTGGATAATAACGAGCAAAATATTCTGTAAGTGATTCCAAGTGCTTTTTAACTAGGGTTACCACTTGCTGGTTAACATCAAAATTAGAAAACATTTACAGATCGTTTTCAACCAACCGCATTTGCCACAGTAATATTTTCTTTTGAAACGCATCAATTTTACTTCATAGTGTGAACACGTCCTTAAGTTGTCCTTGCAAGGATATGTTTAGTTCATTTAACAGGGAAAAAATATCTGCCAGGTATGCAAGCTTTGCTAGCCATTCATTTTTGGACAAGAATTTTTGCAATTTCGGAATGTTTTGTTCCCGGAAAAATAATTTAACTTCTTCCCGCAAGGCGAATAGTCGGGTCAGTATTTTGCCCCTCGACAGCCATCTCACCTCAGCATGACGAAGAAGATGAGTATACTCGGAACCCATTTCTTCACAAAGTGCCTCAAAGATTCGAGAATTGAGTGCTTTGTGTCGAATTTCCTTTATAATTTCAATGACATTTGATAATACTTCGTGTAGTTCTGGGGAAATTTTTTTCGCTGCAAGTTGCTCTCGATGTACATATAACGCAGTGTGTAGAAAAAATGCCTGGTGACCAACATTTTTCACCTTTGCAACAATTCCTGAAAGATGTCCAGTTATATTTGCGGCACCGTCTGTGCATATCCCAATACATTTTCCAGTTAATTTCATGTTCCCGGAAATAACTATTAAGAACTTCAAAAATCTCAGAGCTGTTTGTTCTACCCGGTATATTAAGCGAACTTAACTCTCCTTCATACTCAAACCTCACAAAACAAAGAAGGAGTGATTTGTTTGTAATGTCCGTAGATTCGTCTAGTTGTATTGAATAAATTGATGAATTTTTCACCATTTTTATTATCTGATTTTCAATGTCTTCGGCCATATCTTCGATTCTGCGCTTGATAGTATTAGCAGACATAGGAATTGCTTTCAATTTCTGAATAGCCTACATTCCCAAAATCTGTTCACAGGCTTTTAACAGGCAAGGCTTAATTAATTCTTCTCCAATCGTGTATGGCTTTTTGCATTTCGCGATCTGATTTGCCACGAGATAGGAGGCCTTTAGCAATGATTTATCTTCCATGGTCATTTTTCTTAAAACAGTAACTTGCTTTTGCATATTTTCATGCATTCTTTGAAAATATTCTATTTTTGCTAAATCCGGGTGTTTTGAATTTAAGTGTCTTTCAAGTTTGGAAGGTTTTAATGCATCGTTAGATAAGCTTTCAGAACATACAACACAGAGGGGCCGTGGATCCAGCTCACTGTCAGGTTCTTCAATATATCCAAATTTTAAGTAGTAGGAATGATATTTTCTTGATACTTTGTGTTTTTTCTTCTCTCCACCTCCCGTTCCAACGCTTTTCCTAATGCTCCCTAATGAAGACTGTGGAGAGTCTGATTTATTTATTAGTTCACGGTTAGGTGAAGTACTATCAATGTTATTATTATCGTTCTCAATACTTTTTGAATTACTAAAGAAATTCAAAATGCTCTTTTGCTCTTTTTCACTCATTATGGGTTTCATTTATTTGAATCTAAGATAAAAAAGAGAAGAAATTTAGAAAAGTCAAACTGATTTTATCCCAATAAATATCAAATAAAAGAAAATATGCACATGGTTAAGATTTAAAATCATACCGGTCTTAAAAAAACACCAATATACAAAAGAAAATTCACAAAAACTTCCTGAATAAGCCAACTAATATATTGAACTCAATACGTGTACAGTGTGTACAGTATGCGACGAAAGTTTTTATAACTTTTCACCTATTGTTATGAATTGAATTATGTTTCAATGCATCTTAAAACATAACTTAGCGTGATGAGTAAGTATATTCCACATTTTTCTGCGGACCAGCGAAATTTTCATGCGGACCACAGTTTGGCGACCGCTGGCTGTGATATACAGCTCGGTGACAGTCAGACGGATGGATATCGGAGGCTTAGTAATAAGGTTCTCGTTTTTACTCTTTGGGTACGGAAACCTAAAAACTAAATTTTTATATATCAACTCTATGAAGGAGTTGCCCGATTAGTGTCATTTTCGAACTTAGTCCGTGTACAAAATTTCAGCTCTGTACCTCGACGCGTGTGACAGAGTCTAAATATATATTGAAAAATTAAAGTTTTGTGTGGCAACATCAAGAAAGGGTTGCCCGATTTACTTCACTTTGGACCTGTATTTACAAGTTTAATGAAAACGCCGTTTACAAAATATGAACTCTCCACCCTGACGCCTTCTCAGGCTGCTTCCAAGTATATAGTGAAAACCCAAAGTTTTGTATGGCAACACCAAGAAGGCGTAACCTGATTTAGTCCATTTTTGAAATTGTTTTTACCATTGCTATGGAAACACCATGTCCAAATTTTAGCCTTTTACGTTGACGCGTTTTCAGGCAGTGCCCCTAATATATAGTTAAAAATAAAAAAATTTATGGCAACCCTACAGAGGAGTTAACCGATTGGTCCCATTTTTGAACATAAATTTACTTTTGTTTTTTGAAAAACGACCTGTACAAAATATCAGATCTCTACGTCGACCCGTGAGGCTGTGTCCAAATATATAATGAAAAACCAAATTTTTTTATGGCCACTCCAAAGGGGTCGCCCGATTTGATACATTTTTGATCTTCTATTGGCAGTTTATATGAAAATGCAGTGCACAAAATTTAAGCTGTCCGCTTCGACGTGCTGTCAGGGAGTGTCCAAATATAAAGTGAAAACCAAATTTTTATATGGCAACACAAAAAACTGGTTGCCAAATTTAGTCCATTTATATTTGTCCATTTACTTTTGTCATGAAAACACCATGCACCAAATGCGTTCTCAGACAGTGCCCAAGTATATAGTTGAAATTTGTATGGCAACACTAGGAAAGAATTGCGTGTTGGTCCCTATTTGTGAGCTTAAATTTAGAAATTTTTTTAAAACGCCATGTATAAAATTTAACCTGTTCGCGTCGACGCGTTTTCAAGCAGTTTCCAAATATATAGTGAAAAACCAAAGTTTTGTATGGCAACACCAAGAAAGGGTTGTGGATTCCAATTTTTCTTTTCCTGACAATTATGAACACAACCAAAACAAGATGAGGCAAATAAGTCGGTCGAGCCGTTCTCAAGTGTTGATGTAACATATATGCGGCAACTGATTTTTATTTATATAGATAGAATATATGCAATTTCACAAATAAAATTCATCGATCAATCTAAGACACAACACGATTGCACTTTAATCTCTGAATTTCTTGGCCATAATAGGCAGCTAGGCACCATTCCAATTGAGCATCTTTGTTTTTTAATAACATGATAATTGATTTTTGTTTTGACATCATAAATAAAAGCCCAAAAGTGGGCAATATGGATTACAAATTTGACATTTGAGCTGTCAAAAAAGTAGTTTAGAAAGTTGTGACGCATGTAAACAAATATGACCCCCAAGAACGTTACAGCTTTCATAAAAGACCTTAAGTTGGAATGTTCGACCAAAATATCTTAGAGATCGTATTGACTAGCTGAGAGGGCGGCATCTTTGTCTGCATTTCTCATTTAACAATACTAATAAATAACAATGCCAGATTCGGCTCGAGAGCTTTATGATCCCTCCTGAAGAAGACTTGATTGGTGCAATGCTGTTTTTTTTTCGAATATTACACCAAAGGGATCGGATGCAAGGATATTTGTAGATATGTAATTTTTTTTCGGTTTAATTAAGGTCGCTTGATGCAATGAACTGTATTCATGTACCCACTATAAAACTCTTTCAGATGTGATCCTCGCTTATACTCTTTTTGTTTTTATTGGAGCAAACTTGTTCTGTGGATATAGTTTTACAATTCATAGAAAAATTCGTTAATTATTGAAAAGATTTTAAAGACCGAATGACAACATACCGCGGCCATCCTCAATGGCAATGAAGTTTTTATTTTTCTTTCTATTCTCTATGGAATCAGTTTTCAATCCAAATAGATTGCAATGAACTAAACAAAAACAAAAACATATATTCATGGAAACCTATTCATTCACCCGTAAGCATTTGCATTTACCTAGTAAATGCAAAGTTATCGACAGTTGGTAACACCCATCTCATAAATTATTATTAGACGCCTGCTTTAACGAAGTGTTCTACCCTCTTCAGTTACAATGGCGTGATTTCACTTAAAAGTTTTCTATTTATGGACACCCACCAACTCGCCCATGCATGGAGGGTGGAAAGTGTCCAACTCGACAGGGTTGTATGTGTTTGTCTACAATGTGCCCCAAAACACCTCTTATAGGGCCATAACAAGGCTTTAATTGAATTTTAAATTATTTTATGTCACTCACATGTTTGTCCAAAAGAACGGACAATGCAACCTTAAATCGCCACATTAAACGAGGACAATGCCTTTGTGATGGACTAATAGTCGAGGCATTATTCAAAGGATTAACACTAGAGAGAATTTCACATATATCCAAGAATTGATTGCTTATTTAAGCAAAGGATAATCACGTTATCATTACAGCAATCTTAGGAAGGCAAGCATCGTCGTTTCTGGATTTTGAAGACTTATATTGAAGAGATCTCATTGCTTTGTCCCCCCGCTCATTGTCTTTAACTAATTAAACTTATTAATATCTGGAGGTGAGGGTCCTTCTATATCCCTATTCTATTCGCTACATACATACATATAAACGAAAGATGAATCGACGACAACAAATCCCGTCACAGAATTCAATTCGGTAACGTTGCCGGCAGGGGTCTGCAAACAATGCCAAATAATTGGACACATGAGTGGTCATTTGGCCCTCATTTCATTAAAGTAAAAGGCGGCTTAATGCGTAACCATATACCCCGGATGGATGGATGTGCTACCGTAGATAGGATATGAATCGGCAGAAGACAACAATTGGTGTGGGATTAATCACTCCAAGATATGTTTTCGGGAAGATAAGCCAAGTACTTGAGTCAGATAAGAACATGCTTGCCAGGTCCCATTATGAAAAATTGACAAGTATTTAGGGGTGGGATTCTTTGATGAAGTGGAATGAAGTGACACACGTTTTGATCTTTTATTGTGTTCGGAGTAGATTTATTGCCGTAATGGAATGCACAAACAGTCAGTCAGGGATGTTTTAATTATTTAGCCCAAGAGTGAGTTCTTGTCGGTTTGCATGCGGGAAGAGGTATCTAACCTATACCCATCTAGGAACAAATCAAAATTTCTGCAACTTCTTGGTACGACAGTTAATCTTAGTTTAGTGCAGTTTGTAAAAACTAAAAAAAACTAAAAATACCACTGAAGGAAAGAAATTTGTATTTTCCGCCAATAGTTGTTGTCTACCAGTGCAATATTTCTCAGTGCTAACTTCACCTATACCTACCTTTTCAATACTCACACATTTCTTTAGCATAATTTATGTAAATTGAACTGAAAACTTTTTCAAACCCTATAAATTTACTGTAAACCTCCCCCGACATAAAAATAGCTCTTCACGTGCAATTCGCCTTCTTGTAAATGTACACGTATAAAGTCGGTGGTCTCATTTTGTTCCTGGACTAAATTTAACAGAATTCCCAAATGAGTTGACATCATTTTTCTTATCTTCGGGATTCTTGAGGTTAACAAAATAAATGACATCTCCCGAAAAGAGATTGATGACAGAATTAATGTAATTTGCCGTCGTTATTCATGGAGCCATGTGGCGCAGTCAAGACGGCTACGAAATACTTGTGGTGGGTGATGGTGGTGACTCTTCTTATATTTCCTGTCTTATAGAAATGCAAGGATTCCCGGTATTATGTCATGTTCTCTGATTTTGAAATATAATCACCGAATTGATAATGCATTCTCCATGGATTACTTATGCTATTCTTAGCACAACGCGCTTGCTGTCAATAACTGCGTGGTACTTGTTTTCTGGAAGAAAGTTTAATTGCAGGTCATTGTAGAAACTGAGAGTCTTGTCAAGGGAAATTGTCTTTAGGCCTCATGTGACTGAATGGTTGGACATTAATTTGCTGTCGTTTAGCTTTGAAACGTTTTTGTTTTTTTTTTCTTCTCACATCTATATAGAAACTCGGAATTGGAGGGTTGTCTTACAAATAAAGACGTTTTGTATCAATTTGATCAAGTATAACAAAGCGGACACCATTTGTCACTGACAAGAAGTAGTTTTTAGATGCAGTGCTGTTGTTAAATATTTATCGAGTTGTTGTTTTGGTTAATCTTTGAAGGGAATCGAAATGACTTGGAAGAAAAGTAATTCACTTTTGTTGTACCTATGTTTAGAAAGGATCTTGTTAACTTGTTGCTAGTTTTTTTCCCTCTATTTCCTGGATATCACACAATGGAAGAATAAAAGCTAATACAAATTAGATGTTGCAAAAGACCAAGAATATATCAACTTTTTGGTTTTATAGGCCCTTATAACTAAAACCTAAGATCAACAACCCATTGGAAGTTATTTAGAATGCTTTGCATTATGAATGACAACCGAGTGAGTAGGTAGACCTTAGTGATAGGTCTTCATGCAGGGTGTTCAGTATGAGTAGATGAAAACCCACTCCTTTTGAGCGCTAGAGGAATTGTTTATTTCTTAATTAAACTTATTTTCCGTCTTCACTTGCCTTAAGACCATTGGATTTCCATTGATCGTCTTCATCTAAACCTTTCCAAGGTAACTCTTTCACTTGTCCAGAGGACTTTTGACTTTAATTTTTTTTTATTAACATTGTCCTATATGCTAATTGTTCTATCTAAAATTAACAATCTTTTATATTCCCAGTCGAATTAATTTCATTTATGTAGGTTTTCTAGGCGCATATTCTATCAATTTCCTTCTTCTTCGCCTTAGTGTTTGTCTATTACATGTGTGGCTTTGATGATCTACCTATATCTCAATAGTAAACATCAAAAATCTGTCAGTCAGGATATTCTAATTTTAAATAGTCGGTGTGATTGCTTGAACTTTGGTAATTTTCTATAGTATTTTCGGATTAAATAAAACCATTTTCGAGTTGAATGAAACTGTTTCCAACTGAAATGAAACATTTTCAGGGAATAAACATCGATGCGCTAATCTGAAACTTAGCCCAAAGAAATGAAGTCACCTTTGTTAGCAATTTGGATACCTGGGCCATGTGTTATCCGCACAAGGTCTACGATCTGACTGAAGACAGAAACCATACGAACGTGGCCAATCCCAACAACCAAAAAGGAGGTTCGAAGTTTCCTTGGCCTTGCATCCTACTACAAAAGGTTTGTTTGTAATTTTTCCGCTATTACTATACTCTTGTCAGAGTTAATAGAGGACAAGCGAAAATTTCAGTGGCAAGAACAGCAAAAGGAGTCCTTTGAAGAACTCAAACGGTGGCTAGTTTCCTCCCCTATTCTAACATTTCCTCAAGAAAAAGGCGAATTCATATTGGACACCGATGCAGTCAAACTGGAATCTGAGCTGTACTTAGTCAGGTGACAGTGATAGAGTGATAGAATACAACAGCAAATCGTTGAGTATTGTGACACCCGAAAAGAGTTGCTATCTGTAGTGCGTGCCACCAGCTATTTCATTTATTTAATTTAAAAATAGTGTCGTTCAACTCGAAGATGGTTTAATTTAATCCGAAACTTCTAGATAAGCTTCTGAGTTTATCTAGCTCTTGCAGGATTAGAAAAGCGCGGGATAATGGCGAGAGTAACTATGACTCTCTTAAGTGGTTTGGCGAAAGAACATTTAGGGCCTATAGACAGGAGACCCCTCTATGTATCTGTTTACTCTCTAAACTGAGTTCCTAACACCGGCTACATTACCCTAGCCCGTGCTGGAACTGCTAGCTATGCAAAGGCTAATTAGTCATTAAGTGGCATGTAACTGTCTCGGCCCCACATGCCATGGCACCTCTAAGTGATAGTCCATGAATTTGCACGAAGATGCAGCTATGGCCTCTTTGGAGCCTCATAGGTCGGCTACAATGTTGGTCAAGTGTTAATTACTTAACTTAGATAGTGAAAATCGAACACCCAACGGTAGCCCGTATAGTTAGCAACATAGTTACAGGGTTGATGAACCGATTATATAGCCTGTCTTAATCCCAGTGTAGCCCAATTCCCTCGTGCGTCCCACAAGCGTCAGGTTAGCTGGTGTTTGATGGTGTCTATACCTGTCTAACGATACTCCATGTGCCGATGTGCTTCCTGAGGAGCATGAGTTTAATTCAGCAGTCTAGTTCAGGAGTCTGTCCAGAAAATCGGCGAGTGCAGTAGGAGTGCTCGTGAAATCCACCTTTGACGTTCTCATTCCAGATTCCTTGGAGGCAAAACCATATGCTTGGATTTGGACACCCTGGTTCTGGTGTAGTCATTGTCATATTGTCGTCTCTGGTTTGTGATGCAAAATGTCATGGTGCAAAGGTTCGCCTGATGACAGCATGATGGCACGTTTATGCTCCATAGGTGGTAGGGGGTTTGATAAACGCATTGGTCCCTCCCAACATGAGCGGCATGAGAAGCTGGTGTTCGCAATGTGGTTCGTGTTGGAAAGGCCAGCCGTAGCCAAACTAGAGCCATAAAGTCAACGACATTTAGCATCGAGCTCACTAACTATATGTTAAGAGTTCGAGCTGCAATTTCTGGACAACTCCAGAAGAAAATGAGCGAGTTAACGCCTTAACGCTTAAACAGCTGATTGACAAGAGGACAGAAAAAACCTACAAGAAGAAGCGCGAATAATTCTTAGCTGCTCATACAAACGTACGAGATTCTGAACAAGTTAGTGCTATTACAGAGGACGAAGTAGCTGACATTGCTTCCTCTCCTCCTACAACTATATATTGGCATCGGCCCTTGATAGCAAGAATGGCTTCCCAGAATTCTTGTATGTCAGAAGGGCTGTGCCGGCGGCGTCAATGATACATTCAATAAGTGACGCTATTATAGCTGCCGCAAATACACAGCAAGATATACCAATACTAGACAATATATACGAACGGGTGCTGGAATTCTTCAACTCTACGCCAAACACACAACGGACTAGACGTCAAAATAATCAAGGCAGTGGTCCTCGACCAAATGGCCGTGATAGTGGTACTGGGTCGAGGAAATCGAGTAGGAAATTTTATATGCCGGAACCCAAGAGCTCTTTAAGTAGGATATTGCTAAGGCATTCGACACGGTACCACATGAAGCCTTAGATGGGCTCTCATTAAAAAATGAAGCCCGTTACCAATAATTAGAACGAAACGCTGACTCATATGTTGGGATCAAAGCAGCCATATTAGTGAGCAATGAAACCCAGGCACTTAACTTGGACTGGGTAACTAAGCAAGGTGATCCAACATCTCCATTATTATTTGAACCGCTATTACTCCATCTCGAAGAGATGACAGGGGTTCACAATCAATAATGAACAAACTGTGTCGTCGATGACATCGTGCTGGTCACAGGTAATAAGAATGCTGTGGTTCTGATGTTGAGACATGGGAAAATGGAATATCTATGAGTGCAAGAAAAAGTGCCTGCTGCGAGATTAGGTATCTTGGAACCAAGATCTCACCCTGGGGCGTTATAGACCTTGATGGCATAAAAATGCACTATACACATCCTGGCGGCGAGTTAAGAAAGCGGCTCTTAAGCCGTACCAAAAGCTGGACGTCTTGTCAACCTACATTGTAACACACTTCATGTACAGCCGTTTCACTGCCATACCTTCTCTCAATTCCATAAGATATGTGGACTTGGAAGTACGTGGAGTAGTGAAATCTATTCTGTATTGACCAAGCTCCACTTTGAATGACTTTATTGCGCAAAAAAGAATGGCGGACTTGGATTCCTTAAATTAGAAATGGTGGTCCCCTGCTGTGCCCTAAAGGCGGGTTTAAAGTTTATAAATTTTGAGAATCCAGTATGGGATGGTGGATGAAAAGTTCAAGAAGCTTGCGAATGGCATCAGACTCAACTGGCCAATTGAAAACACGGATGTCATTCAAAATACAAAAAAGGCGAAATTGGAAGAGTTGGATAGATGGCAATCCCTCTCATCCCAAGGTAAGGGAGTAAAGTCTGCCACCAACAACAAAATTGGAAACACATGGTTATATAAGGCAGCGCTGTTAAAACCATGTAGATTCCTCACCGCCCTTAAGCTACGCGCTAAACGTGGTACCCACTAGGGTCACATTGGTAAGAGCGGCGGTGGTTGAGGATCAATTACGAAGAGACATAATGAGAATCCGGATTTTGTATTAGAAGAGGTGATCAAAAGGAACCCGAATATAATAGCGAGTAAGGAGCCAACTATCTGGCCTAACTCTGGAGAGGTTCACAAGCCTGATATTTAGAAATCAGGGGGTTCCTCGGTGTCGATGTAGCAGCCCGCCATGAGAGCGGGACTGACTACCTTGAAAGAGGGAGGTTGGATAAGTGTGGAAGCACTCAAGAGCTCGAACTGTTTGCATGTGAATTTGTTGCAAGGTTAAAAAAATCTTTGGGATTTCTGATATAAATATTTTCTTTAGTAATATGACATGTATGATTCTTTGAAACTCGACGGAACATATTGTCCCAGTAGAGGTGAAATGGTTAAGATGTGAGAATTTATTATTTTTCTCTATTTTGAGCTCAGCATTGCAAATGCTGAACAGAAGCAATAAAGCAAAAATGTATACAAGACCTACTAAACGACAATTAATAGAAATCAAATTCTATTAAGAGAACTTGCATCAATCTGACATAATGTAGTATAAACAAACTTAAAAATATATTAACCCTTAACTACAGACGTCTAAATATCTCACATAACCACAGACCCGCGGTCCCAAGGAACGCTATTTAATTGTCTTAAAAATTAATAATATAAACAAAATATTGAGCTAAAAATCATAATTCATTTAACATGTTAGCTTTTATTTAGTAAATTTTCACATACTACTAGTAAACCTCAAAAGTTCATAAAAATTATAATTGTTCAAATATAGAAAAATAAAGGAAACAAAATAACAAAAAATATAAGAAAAATTCATGAATTTCATTGAGTTAGGCTCTATTGCACCTGAAATTCGGAAAATCGCATTAAAATTATCGGCTACAGGAAACTATTGCACTTGTCTTATTCGACAGAAAAAATGTCCAACTGGTTGGAAACTATCTTACGATAAACCCAACCCAAGAAAGAATAAGGTAGCGATACCTCAAATTATCGACCAACTGCAATCACTTCGATTTTTTCAAAGTTTTTTGAATGTATTATTAACTCCAAATTAATGAAGTCATTCGCGTCGAATTCAAGGCATCTAAGTCCCAAAGGTGTCTCATCTCTTTGAAACAAGAACATAACTTTTCATTCCCTTTTCTTTAGATGGAGCACTGATTTGCGATACACTGTCTTTATACATTCTTGGCATTAATATTTCCTGTAAGCTAAGCTGGACGTTTTTGTTGCAAAAGAAGCATCGAAATGGCTAGGATTTCTGAAAAGATGTAGAAATATTTCGGCCCATCGACTCTAGAGCTCCTCAACAAGTCCTACACCAGACCTAAAATTTAATATAATTTCCACATCTGGGCCGGGGCTTGTCGCATAGTCTTAACTTCATTGATTATTGTACAAAAAAGAGCCTTTAAGCTCATTGGCAGTTTGGCAATAACTTGAAATATAGACTCATTCGAGTACCGCCGCAATGTTGGATGGCTGTCGCTTCTTTATCGCTACATGCATGATCATGATGAACAGTCTACCATTTTCTGTCTTTACTCCGACATACAATCTGCTAAAGTTTAAGGGTGACATACAGCAGCACCTCTGGAATTCTCCTCACGTTCCCTAATTCCTTTCCCTATCACCTTCCGCCATGCTGTGTTTTGAATTATAAGGTTTGGGTATCCCCTGAGCTTGAGCTGCATTTTGCAAAGTTACAATTTATGATTAATTCGTCAATTTGAACAAAATGTGTTTCCGTATTATTACTAACTCAAATGGATGATCTGGAAGTTTTCCACTACCATTATTTACAAACCAAAACAAAATAACCAATTTAACGCCTCGTTTGATATTTGCGAGTAGCAAAAGTGGGATGTTGAGCAACTTTCTCCGTTCCGAGTGGTAGCCACTCACTTATCTGTTCGACACGTATCTTTTAAATGATAAATTTTGTGCATTGACATTTGAGAGTGGTGGCGAGTGTCTTCAAAGTTTTGATCTGTTTCCAGCTTATACCGCTTTTAAACCAAAGTTGCCCCCCCCCCCTCACAGGAATCCTGGATCCGCCCCTGGTAGAAGCGGTCATTCCAATCCAAAGGACTATCCAAAAAAGTTGTTGAATAAAATAGTGTCACAGTGTAAAGAAAAAATGTTTGTTTTCAAGCCAAATGAAATTCTAAAGTCGAATCCTCTTCTATAATTCTTATGTCCTCAAAAATTGAAACCAAAAAAAAAACTCATTAGTATAATTATTAAAAACCACTAAAACTAAATAATTCCTTCAACCTTTAATAAAAGAAGAATTGTTTGATAAAATTGTTCGAATAGAAAATTGTTAAGGGCCCCTAGAGGAAATTTTTATTTATCTCAGAACTTTTCCTATCTACTGAGCATATTGGAAAAATACAAATTTTATTGACAGCATCACAGAAACTTTCCAAAAAGATGGTGATTTTTATTAAAAAAAAAAAAATGTACTAAAGAAGTACACCGACGTGGTTTGACATTAAAATGCACTTTATGGCAACAATAATTTCGTATCATCTCAAGAATGTTAAATTTGTCGTCATCTGATCGAATTCTAGAAAGCATGAAATTCAGGGTGATACAGCCCGAAATATCTTTCCTATGAAAATCTACTCCTTCTCCAGAGAACCCGAACATACACGAAACGCTACAAAATTCAACAATAAAAGTGCCAGCAGACATTAAAATTTACTTTTTATGTGGAAAGTGTTTTATTGGTGGAGCAATGCGCACTTCAATTTATCCTAATAAAAAAAAAACTGAAATTCTCAAGATACAACGACTCTGGGCCCGTGGTCTTATTTGCTTTATTGACGAGTTGCGCGCGCTTGTTATCATCTCCCGGCGGACTAGTTTTTATGGGGCATTTAAACTTTTCCTTCGATTGATAGCATTTATGAGTGCATGACGCGCTCGCCTTAATATTCACCCCTTCTGAGGTTTATTTGGATTTTCCTTTTTATATATAATTTTTTATTTTTCTAAGGGTAAATTGGAACTACTTTGTTCAACGTTAAGAACCCAAATATGCTAGGGCTGCAGGCATGCATGATGGGTCATTTTTATATTTTTATAGGATTTTTCAATACATCGCTTGAGTGGTGGTGTCCGTAATTTATTACGTGAAAATCAAAAATAGACGACACATCCCTGCACTGGCAGTTATTCAACAGATTAAATTGATTGACATTGTTTCGGTGGATGGTTTTTATAGTTGCGCATATTTCAGAACTACCCCAAAACATAAAATCACGTAACTGTTTCTGATATAGTAGATTGGTATAAAAGGATTTATGGCAAAAAGTTGAAGACTTTACGCCTAAGGGATTGCGTTACTATCACATTCCGTCAAAGGAACTCGATAACGAGGTACAACTGTTATGCTATATACGTAAGCTGCTGAGAACAGGGCTTTTGTGTCACCCCTTTTTTTTTTTGGTATCGGGGCGGCTTACATTGTCAGATGTCTGTCAAAAAAATATATATATTCAACATAAAAGTCCTTTTTTTTAACACTCGCCAGGGACTTCTTTCATCTCTTTATATTTCTGCAGCCATATTTATCCTGTGAAATAAAAATGTGTGGTCAAAATTGGCCAAATCACACATGATCACATGTGCGTAAAATTCAATTTTACCCTTCTTAACGGAAGTCGTTCTTTTCTTTTCTGGTTATGAAGGGTTCGCTGGGGAGCTCTGTGTTTCACTTGAACTGACGGGAAAAAGGATTAATTTGGGAAAAAAAATCCGTGATTGACTTGAATTTAATGGGAAGGTGTTTTACTTTAATAAATATTTTTGAATTTTTTTGAATATTTTCCCTGGAAGCCCATTTCTCATTAAATTCTTTTATATTTGAAGGGAAGATTATGCAAAGTGCTTAGTTAGTTTCCAATCACCGCGTAGGACTGTTTAGTTGTCCACAAATGAAATTTCACCTGAATCAGAGTTTTATTCAGTTTGACGACTTTTTTATTTTCTTCTGTGATGAAATAACATTTTCGATCTTTGGCCTTCCTGAGGTGACTACTAACTTCGAGTTTTTGTGTGTTTGATTTGGGTATGTCTGATTTGGGTTTCAAATATGAACATAGATCAAAGTGTAGTTCTATGCTGACTTTATAAAACGTTGGTTTCGAGAGCTCTCGAATCCCACCATAACATTGCGTTTGCTTTGTGAATCCACTTGTAGAATACACTAGCCAGTGGGGTGATTCTGATCTTTTGTCGAACTTGAATGTCAAAATACACGACAAAGGAATGAATTGCATTTCTTCTTCCTTTTTATTGTAATTCAACACATTCAGGTTGTGTTGGACTAGAAATGAACTGAAAGTGACGCAGTTATCCCTTTGACAATAACTTTGACAGTCATGTCATGTAATAATTAATGAATGTATTGAATTATAATAATTTGCAAAAAAAAAAACAAGTAAAATGTAGATCAATAGAACCTTCTGTATACCTCTGCTGCTGTCGCTGATACAACAAGGTAAGTTATACACAATACCTATTGGCAAACTAGTTGTAATTTTTAAGTATATGTACTAGAAAAAAAATTTTTTTCCCTCCAATACTCTACTTAAAGTTGGATATTTTCAGATATGCTCTACATATTTCCATGTGAGTTTAATCATCGGCCACACGGCTCGAATCAGCTTTGGCTGACGGATCTATTATTAACTCTAACTGCCGAAAAGTTGCGCATCAAATTCTCACGAGAGCGCAACAAATCTTCCCAGAAAGTATAACTAACTAGTATTAGTTAGTAGTTTTATTACATTGTTTGTTAGTAGCAAGCAATGTGCTTGCTATTATTTGAGATCATAAATCTAAGAATATTACTGTTATCATATTCTACCGCAATGACCCTGTTCATTGCTCCTTTGTTAGTTTGCTAAATAACTTTGTACCATACCAATGATGCCACTCATCTAATATTTACTGGATATACCTAACGTAGTTACGTAGCGTAAGCGAGGCTCCTTAATAAATTCAAAATATTATTTCGAATTTAAGCACTTTACATTCCTTTGTCACACAGCACAAAATCTTTGTCACAACCTCTGGGAGCAGTTGACTAATTTGTCGAATATTTAGTCGTGTTTTTTTACGTTTGTTCATCGAAAATTCATTATAGATCATTTCGTGGTAGATAATAGTGAAGACACAAAATGAGCTGTGTTAAGAGAAAAAGCTCGACAAAATGTGTCAAAATTCACGACTAAATAGAACGACAAAGAGATCTTCTTTAATGGTACACACATCGAACGTATCCAAACATTGAAACAATTTGAGAAGGCTACCTCTGTTGCATGTTATCTCCTCAAGGTCTAACTTTAGCATGAACGAACCCCATTAATCGCATGTACATACATTGCTGTTAATATTAAGGCTGAGCATTTTCTTGTTGACGCTTCTAAGCATGTCTTAAAAACTTAAAACTTCTATACTAGGTATTTCCTCCATGGTAGTCCATAGAACGCGTGGCGATAGTACTCACGGGGGGGGGGGGGGGGCATATCAAGCGTTTCGGAGTTATTGGGTGATTCAAGATATATGCTAGGTTTTAACAAAATATGCTGTATCTGAAAAAGTACAGAATATACGGATATACACCGTCCAGAGCTCATTGTATGTAGAACTTCACGACCTATCCAACGAGTGATCAATCAGCCTTCTCTACTTTTCTCCCCTCAGGAGTTATGGTATGACCTCTTTTCTTTTTGCAAAACGGTAGTTAATATACCTTTTTTTTTAGAAAAACTATAACTTGTGGCTCTTTTTTTTTTTTGAGTTATTACACATATACCTACTATCTGTAGCCGTTAATTAAAGAGGAGAGTCCACAATTTATAAAATGTTATGTTAACCACCGTTTTGCAAAAAAAAGAATAGAGGTCGAAGTTAAAAAAAAGGAATAAAATCCGAAATTTTTAGTTTACAATACACAATACAAAAATGTTTTATTGAAAGACCCTGGCCATGGCCACGTCTTTAAACGGTAGGTACATAGATCTACAGAGGTTACTTAATTACTAGGACAAAATCTAGCAAAAAAAATAAAATAGTAAATACCACTTAACGTGATTGAGCAGGTGCTTAATTAGGTAGGATGGAAGACTAGGCATAAATAATATATATATGTATATAACATAAAAATTATCAAATTAAGTAATCCATACAGAGGTAAATATAAACAAATATTGCCAGCTGTCAACCAGGTTAATCCTGACATGACAAACAAAACCGAAACAAAAATAAAGCACAAAACGGGTTGTTCGACGAACCTAGAAGAAAAAGAAAAAATATACCGTGTTCAAAGAAGAAGTAAATAAGAAATCCTACCTGCACCTGGAGTGTGCCACCTGTGTGAAAGTCCCTCGACGGCATGAAAAGAAAGAAGGAAATGAGTTAAAACATATGAAATAAATAAAAAAACAGATAAACTATAAATAAAAATGAGTATACAACACTGAACTTAACAATAAAAAATAAGCTATTTAACAAGAAAGGCGTTTTTTTGTACATGCAAACAATCAAAACAAACAACATAGAAGGCAGGAAATTGTGTGTAATTTCCATACCATAGCATGCACATATCTAATTAAACATATAAAGGGACAATCAACCATGTAAATAAAAGTACATGTAGAAGATTGGTGGACATTTCAGGTGAGAAAGCACCCAAAACAAGCTCACCTGCACAGGTATCCAACAATCTTAAAAACATTAAAAAACCACAATAAATCCAATAAATGTTGTACGATTATGGTATCCAGCGATGAAAAATCAGCACACACCACACAAAAACACTATTAAATTAACGAAATTAGCAATCGCGCGCGTTTGACATTTCGAGAATTTAAATACACGGTGAACTTCAAATATAGAGAAATAACGGAAACAAAATAACAAAAAATATAAAAAAAATTCATGAATTTCATTGAACTAGGCGCCATCAGAAAATTGCATTAAAAATTATCGGCTACAGGAAACCTATTTTTACTCCATACATTCTCCCATGACATGCAATACGTCAAATTGGGTTAAAATCGTCGCGTTCGTTTCGCAATATTTTTCGCGCAATTCGCGATATTTATAATTCTAATACGCAGAAAAGAGTGCGAAAGAGATACACTGCGCGAGCAAGACAAAACAGCGAAAGTCATGAGAGGAATTTATTAGAATGAACCGAAAAATGGCGTGTCGATAAAGTAAATCAAATTTATGAAAAATCAATTAAAAGTAATGGAAGGATGCCAAAAAATGTAAAATTCATTTTGGCATATACAAATGATAATCTAAAACTTATAAAAGAAAAAGGTTATATTTCGAAGATTTCACTTTATGGATAATGAAATCGGGACAAAATTTTCTATAAAAACCGCGTCATTCCTTCATTCGCTCTCTTACTTTTCGAGTTGTTATTTAGAAAACACATGCCAAGCATAGTTTCCGAACTCATGCAAAGTAACATCAAGATTTTAGAGTTTTTGTGGTTTTTGGACTTGCAATTTTTTTTTCATTAAATTTTTTCATCGGCTTCACTTGCAAAATTTGGAAGGAAGAATCTTGCTCCAATCAGCAACAAGCTTTAAAAATTTTAAATTTGAATGAATTTTTTTTCACGAATAGATATCAGAAAGGTATATCTTTTATTAATGTTTTTTTACCAATTTGAGGTTATAGGATATATGTAATAGCATGCCACAAGGGTATAATTACTAGTCACAATTAACCTAAACAATTGATTATTAATAACTAATGAAACTCTTTCCTTTTCAGAATAAATTTGAATAAATACAGTAAATTGAAAATTTTATTGTTTTTTGACATTTTGTGAAAAACACACCTATATAGCATATTTCGCAAATCATGCTCAGACAATAAAATTTAGATAGAGTAATTGTTTAAGTGAAATAATTAATTGTAAGTGATTATTAATTTCCTGAAGTACATGTATAGTTAAATAGATAAGGCTTAACGTAGAATGAATTAAAAAATGCACTGGTTTTGGCATTGAATTAAAGAAATATATTTGAGTAATTTTTTAAATTTGTTGAAGAAAATCAATTTGAATTGTGCTAAACTTAATTTTAAGTAAAGAATTAGTTAACACTAAAGTATTGAAATCTGAGAATTAAAGTAACCAAACGATATCTTTCAATCGCTACACTATGTACCTACCACCATTTTCAGAACACCACCAGCATTTCAGAACACCACAAATGTAAATTATTGGAATTGATTAAATTGTAATTTGTAAACGCAGGCTACAATGTGTCAATTATAGAAATTGACATATGTTAAACTTGCAAATAGCGTAATCACGGGTAAATATAACAGTTAAAGAATACAGGAACTCATTTTCACACAAAGTACAAATACACCTTAAACCTACCACCCAAAAGCTTCAGTCAAGTATCCCTGAATCTTTGCGTGATCAGGTGAACTCTGAATCTTTCATATTAGTAAAATACGAGCTTCAACAAGTCAATACTTAAACATTGCATACACACCAGAGCAGTTAGATCACCACTGAGTAGATCATAAACAAAAACTTAATCACAAGCTAGTCCAAGAGGCGGAGGAAAATCTCAGTGTACTAATGTAACCCGGACACACTCAAATGCGCTAGAACCGTCTCTCTAAATGAGGGCATGGAGGCAGCTTCCCTATTTTCCCTGGAAAGAGAGCTCCAAATTGTCGCACCATGAGAAAAGACCATTCTTCCACCCAACTGGGTTCGTACTCTCCGAAGTATGATCCTCGATCTATCCCTAGTACTCCAATTGAACTTTTCGCTAATGTAAGAAGGCAGGAGACCAAGTTTGGCACGATAAATAAAACGCAGGGTTCTAAACTCGAGAAATTTAGATAACGTGCATGATAGAAATTCTACAGCTAGAGCCATGTATCTGCTCGTCTGTTCAGGCGATACACATATCTCACACAGGCATTAACCGTTTAGACCACCATAACTCCTGGCCGGACAGGAGTATGCGTCTGACTGAGCAGTCGTTGGAAGGACCATGAAGTTTTGCATATAATGAGCTCTTGCCCAGTAGGAATTCGTTTCCCTCCTTACCTGGTAATTGATAGTTTCGCCCCTGAAAATAGTCCGATTTGTAAGTGTTTACCAAAGTAAGGTTTGGTAAGTGAATTGGTAATAGCTCACATGCTCCAGGTTCAATTGTTCTAGAAAAAACATTGAAAAATGTAACAAATTACAAAAGTAATTTTTAGTAAGTGAATGGGTAATAGCTGACGTGTTCAGATTTAAGCCTCTTCGTAGAAGGCCGTGTCGAATCATGATCCTGAGGAAATTTTGTTTTACTGGCCATTAAAAATAAGGCAGCGAAGCAAAGTACTTCCAAGGATTAATAATATTTATATTTGCATTAATTACAAAAATATTTGGTTCAGTAAACTTTAAGACATGAGTGTATATATGAATTCTAACGAGAACTAAATCTATTTTTTTTTATTTCAAAACCAGGACTATGTAATTTTTCTTCCTCTCCTTTTATTTAAGCTGATCATAAATAATGTAAAGATTTTGCTTAATTTACAATTGTTACAAAGTGTTTGTGTATTCAACCAATATGTTCAAAGACTTCAAAGCTTCAATTATACAAGGTGTTTAATATTATTACACATTAATTTCACAGGGTGATAAGTCTCCGTGAGAGGGGCAAAACACTGCATGGGACGGGAGTGATTTTGTGTAATTTTGGGTAATTTTCCCAGTAAAATTAATGTATGTATAATAATACAAAAATCCTTGTATAATTGAATCTTTGAAGCCTCCAATTATGTAAGAGCTTACTGGTAAATGGTTGATTCAAGCATTACTTGTAATGAATAAAATAAAATATTACTTCTAATGAACAAAGTAAGATGTTTCCGGCAAGTGCTGCAAACAGGCATTACTTGTGATGATTAAAATAAGATATTACTTGTAATGAGAAAAGTAGCACGTTACCGGTATGGAGACGAGTAAGTACTTACCCTGCTATGACACCAAAATGTAAAAGTAATTAATTCGGTAATATGGATAGTAAGAGTAGACCTTACAAATTGTCATTACAGAATCGGTTCGGTAAACGTTACATTTCCTACTGGGTGACAATGACCGTACAGCATATATATATAATTTTTTGTTTGATGGTAGTGTTTTGCTTGGTGATAGTACTTACACCTCCCTATGGACCACCATGAAGCAAACACCCTGTATAATATTTAGTTTTTTGTTCTATTTAACTTTTTTAAAGTTTTTTTGGTCTATGTTGCATGTCATTTTATCCGGTGTTCGATTTATTTTTATTGTAACATATCTACTAATACTAACAAACGATTAATTGATGAAACGCATGTTTTGGTGACCGTTTATCTATTAAACATGGCATTACACGAGCTGGTTCTGATACGTCATTGGAGGCTTACATATCCCAATGACAGTTATTAGTTACTACATATTGTAATAAGATTGCTCTGATGTCACACGGGAAACTGTCCACGATAGTTTGTATCGAAATTCTTTTGGAGAGGCAGAGCGCTGGATGGCTAAGAAGCTGTTGTTTTGTAAGATATCCCTTGGTATTATTAAATGGCAGAATATGCCACAATTCCTCCTATGGCACAGAATGCCGCTGTTGTTATAATATTTAAAGACAGAGTATGCCGCTATTTGCATTTAAATGCAGAGTGTGCCACTTTATAAAGCCGAATTAAAGTCTGATTTTTATTGATTAGTCTCTGCTTATTTACATAAATTGGTTACATAGAAATCAGTGTTTCTTACTAATTCTAGAGGTGAGATTATTACAGAATTGGCAATACATAAAATAAAAAATCAGAAATTATAGTGTCAGAATTTCTGATCACACAATTTCTGAATGAATCACAATGTGTTGACATGATAAAACAATGACCTCAGGTGTGTATATTTTCTCAATCAAGAATATTCTTGCATAGCGGAAATTGCTTGCGTTTCAAATTCTTCTTGAAGTTGTTTGTTTTTAATTATTTTTCGTTTCGATTATTGTTTATATTTCTTGACCCTGGTCATGGCTTTAAAAGTAATGCAAAAGCTTAGTTAGCAACCGGTAAGTGTCTAGTCTGTTAATGCCTCTTCACACTTGATTGTTTAATGTTGAAATTTCAAGAGTTCGATGTGATGCTGGTTGCATTTATTAACACGACCAGCACTCATAAAGACCTTTCCATCAAATAATCACATGCGTGGATTGAAGTAATAATTAGTAAAACAGCAACAACCAATTATAATCATGTTCCGCATGGAGGATGTTAACTATTGATAATTGGTATTTTATTATCCCGATCCTGGTATTTTTTGAAAATTGAGCTCTCCATCTAACGGAACCGATTTGAACTAAACATTTTTCAAATATGTAAAAAAATATATATATAATTAAAAAAGGTTGGAATCTAACAAGCTCTCAGGTATACCGTTACAAAAATTTTATTTATTTTTAATTCAATGAAGGTCATTGGAATGACCGTGAAGCCTCATATCAGTTTATTTGATTGCTTCTTTAACTACGTGCAGATTTTTAATAACAAACTGATAGCATTTTTGAAATTTTCTGGGATTATTAGTGAGGTTTGCTAAGAATAAGGAGGTTTTTTAGCAGGATGGTTGCTGCTTAATTTTTTTTCCATTTTTACCTCTTATGTGTCTTTACAATTCCAGACCATAGGTATTTCTAACACGCTTGGCTGTAATTTATAGAGGCGATAGGGAAAGTTGGAATCTATTCATGCCCATCACTTATTAGCTGACGAAGCATTTGGCTCATGGTTTATTTGCCTGATTTAATTATCAACAATTATACATACAATGTGGTAGTATTGGATGCATTGAATTTAAGTGTCAATAAGATTAAATTATATTATCCAAATTGTTCAGGATGGATTTATGGTGATATTCTCGAGCAGCGGTGATTTCTGTTTTCCTAAACCAGCTTCATAACTTACCTACGGATGGTCCATCCGCCTCTAAGTGATGTTAAGTTGCAGTCTATCACACATTTATGTGGCAAACCTAAGCTACTTTTTATATGGCCATTTGGCGTGCAAGGGGTACATCTTGTACCTATGATGAGAGACAAAATATAAATATTTGTACTAGGAAATAAGTGCCCACCATATGCTGGTATTGAGCAGTCTAGTCCATGGGAAGTAGTCCTAATAGATCACTACATCATATGTCACCTAGTCTTTGTTCTTGATTAAGATGATATCCAGCTTCCTTATGAGACCATCTGTTCCATATATATGTGGCTACGGTTTTACCTGTTTACCCACTGTTTCCATTGTGCATAATTCATAACTTTTCTGGTGACCTGATTGTATATTGCTATCCGCATCCAATGTATCACAGGACACTTTTGTACAATTTGGGAAACGGACTCTACCTTACGGTAGTTTGCTCTGCAAAATCTCTCTCCCCCTCGGTGGGTTAAAGATACTTAGAGCATTTATTATAGATGAACCTGTGAAGAAATTATAGGGCACGATGAGCAAGCTGAATATCTAATAGGTGTCCCAGAACTGAATTACGATACATATACACATGTTCATTGCGCGACATAGACAGCGACATGGAATTTTAGACAGCAAATTGAATCTGTCATCGGAAAAAGTATGGTTCCAATCGAAGGTATGGCTCCAAGCGTGAAAAGCGGTATTATAAGCGAACGTACCAATCTGAGGCGCATCTCGACCGATAATAAATATGTACTGCTTCGTAATTATCGAAGGTAGCTGTATACTTTGTCTATAAGGTTAGCTATATGGCTAAAGCAGGTAAATTTGGAGTTCATTACAACCCACAGGTTTTTCACGGAGCTGAGATAGGGTAAAATAGTGTTGTTAATCGATATAGAAGGCAATTCAGCTGATTCAATGCTGGTTCTGTAAAAAGGCATACAGAATGATTTCTTAGGATTTAGCATAAGCTTTTTTCCAAGGACCACTCTTGTATTCCCTGTAGATCTTCATTGATCCGAAATGTATAATCTTTTTGTAATCCTCTAGGCCTGCTCAGGTAAATTTGTACATCATCTGCATAAGGATGAATAGATGAATTCTTAACAATAGTGGGGAGATCATTAATGCAAACTTAACAACAAAGGTCCGAAAATCGAGCGTTGTTAGCTGTCTCAGCTCTTTTGTTTGAATGTTTTCGAGGTTAGGGATTGGATCATTTTGTCTACAATGCGTGGCTTGCATTCGTAAGTAATTTCCATATTTAGTATATCCGAATGTCCTACATAAGAGAAGACTCTCGAGTGAGACCCCATTTGTGATGCCGGACTGGAGAATGTAGCATTGCAAACTGCGGGTTACTCATGCCTCTTATGCTGATTCAGATCAACTGCCGCCTCAAATGGTTTCGAGCATAAGGAACAGCCTTTGTTCAGAACGGGTGGTGACACATTCTTGCACCACGCCACGTGCACAGAGAAGCCGTGTTTGTTGGCAAAAGAGTTTAGACACTGTGCGTGCTTATAGAGTATTTTGACTGAGCTGTGGAGTTCTTTTATATGTTCCAACCGTTCTTTATATTAAGATGCCGGAAGTTTCCTCGTATCGAGAATGCATATATGGTGCAAGTTATACTAGTAAAGGGTATCCAGACTATTATAGTACCCGTATCTTCACCAGAGGTAGTTGATAGAACGCTACTCTCCCGCTGGTTCGTATTATCAATATCACTATACGTGGACTTTGCCTGGTAATCGTTTCGGACTCTCTGGGAAGTCGCGAGGAATAAAAGCCGTAAATCTTCCTCAATCGGATGGTTTCTAGCCCAGCGAATGGGTTCCCTATCATACAGAAATAGTTATAGTGTGATTCCATGCTCAGCAAAGCAGAAGAGATAAGTAGCTTCTCGGTGAATCAGACCTAGAAAGCAGTACAGGTAGATGTTATGCCTGCACCAACACTATAAGTATTGCCTATACAATGTTTCCCTGATGTAATTAATTAGAGGCATATAGCCTCGTTGGTACCTAAACGAAGCATAAGCCTTACGGAGGTACCACGAGGTAGTAAGGTAGAAAACTGAGAGGCTATAGATGTGCTTCAGTCTTCTTTGTGACAACACATGTGCCCAACTCATAGCTTCAGTGAGTTATATTGAATAGCAGTATGACATTTGCTATCACTATCGTCGTACCCAGAATACAGGAGAGGTGTTTTTGGGCAGTAGAGAAAATAATCTCATATTGAACTTTCATGCACATGACAAGTTTAGCTCAGATACAATGGTCCAGCAATATGGTAGCTGCTTCACCATCTACCACACCTAGCTCTAGTAAGAGTGGGTTGTTACCCCCAAGGGACAAAAATATATATAGGTTTATTCCGGTGACCTAAGTAACTATATCACATCAAGGTGCCAAATACACCGCCGTCAAATGTCAACTGTTGCTTCCAAGACTTGCTTCGCCTCATTAAAATGACGATACATGTGGTTACCAAGAGAGTCATAGCTACTCCCTAATTAACCCGCGCACGACATAAAAGCCTTCCGCAAAGCTATGAAAAAATATTTACCTATTTCCTTCTGCACTTTGCTTAATTTGAAACGTACAAAGTGACAGTTCCGATGAGTTTGCGACCACCAGCACCAAATTTGAGATTTTGTTGTCCTCTGCTGGTGGGTTGAGCATTTATAATTAAAAAAGGCTCCTGAACGAGTGGTCTGAATTTGTTGCAGTTTTTTAAAGTTGCTAATCTTTGCAATTAACACACCATAAAAGAAGACTCGCCATATTGACTCTCGCTTTCGGAAGTTAGGATATCGTAATTCCTTGCTGGTAGCACTCAGCCAGGGATACTTAGAACTCGCCAACGCGCTGCGCGATTTTATCAGGGTTTTTTGCAATGTTCTCCAGTTTACGATAAAAATTACTGTGAAAAAAATTACAGTTGTACCACCCTCCGTTCGGGAATTAGCAAAATTGGGTACCCTGCTGGTGGCACATTCAAAAGCCCGACAACCACAAACGAATAGTAGTTGAGTTTTAGCTGTAATTTCTATTAATCTTATTTGGCAATGTTTATTGTTGTAAAAAATGACTCTGACTCTGCAGCTTTATTTACCAGGGCATTAATTTAGGAATCAGCAACATTTTTTCTACACCATTTACATACAGAACTTCGTTCCAATAGTATAGTTCAAAGTTAATAGTCCCCGCCGGTGCCGCTGTGCACAGATTCATGAATTTCAGACTTATCTAGATTCACAAAATCAATTTTGTGATTTTTCTGAAGTTAGCAAATTGCTGCTGGCACCCAACCACGAATACTTAGATCCCACCAACACTCGAACACGCTGCGCGATTTTGTCGCGGTTTTTTTGCTTTTTGCTCCAATTTATGACACAAACAACTGTAAAAAAAATAACAGTTGTAGCTCCGTCCGTTCGAGAATTAGCAAAATTGGGTACCTTGCCGCTGGGGCATACAAAACCTACTTAATCGCGAACGAACAGTTCGACTTTTTGACTGATATTTTCAATCAACCTTATTTGTCGATGTGAATTGATGTAGAGAAATTTAACTCACTGCCACTATCTATACAAAAGTTAAAAATTTTGAAATATAACGGCACTAGAACAAACACTTAACTCTCCTTAAACCGGGAACCCGTTAATACGATTTTTTGCAAATGCCTCAATTTGCCGAAGTTACACATATTTTTGAAATTTTATCAAAATCAAAATACTTCCCGAGATACGCAGATATTGTATGCGCAGCAACACACTTCTGCACGTCTGCAAGAATACAGCTAGCACAAGTAAAATAAAATTCAACTCAAACCTCAGGCAAGACCAGATAAGGTCGATCAGAAATATCCAACGTAGTGCAGGGAAGTCTTGTAGGTATATGCAAACCAAAGCACCTTCCATACAAATATATGCGTCTTTGATAATTGAGGTGGCAACCAACACTTCAATGACAATACACTGTTTTCGGTAGTACTAGCATCGTTAATTACTTTGTAGACAAAAACACTTTTAGTTAATTTCAAACAACAGAGCAAGATTCGCCTCTGACGCAATAAAACAAAAGACGGTAATTCTCACAACATTTTGTTTCTCTCCATAAATTCGCCTACTCAAAATATTTTCGCATACCCTGCAATATTTTTTTGCTGTTGAATTTTCTAAACCCTACAAATGCCAGAGATCATCTGTGAAATAAAAAACTATTATGGCACGTGGTCATAGAGAAAGTTTAGTATATGCTCTCTGACGTCGTGTCGCCACAAACACTTGAGTTCCAAGTTGTCTTTCAACCCGGTCGGACGAATCATTTAATCCGCTCGCTTAGACCAAAGATAACCTAAAAGTTGTTAAGTTGACTTTGGTTTAGACTATTGGACCAGAGTAAGGTCTTTCCTTGAGACTCCTCTTCCTCTAGTGATGCTTTCCATGTATTATTGGACTTGCGGTCCCTCGGATACATTATGGTGCTCAGTGTTCAGTGCTCGTTTATCTCAGAATAAAAGTTTACTCTTCAGTTGATTTCAACTTTACTAGTGAATGGAGCATTCGCCGTTTAACGGTAGTTTCATTATCGGGAAGCATATACTCGTTTTCTGTCGACCAAATAAAATTCATGTTGTATGTTGACGAATAGTTGTACTATTCGTCATTTGGAAAAGAAAAGAAGAAGAAGACAAACGCGCTATTTACATATACAAAATCAATTCCAAGCAATTAAGCAAGGCCACGCACTCATTCAGTTCTGATGTGAGCTGCAGAAATGATACGAGCCGTAATTAGTTTGCTTTTTTTATCGAGGTCCAGCATTGACAAAATGTCTTATAACAAAGCGTGGGTAATTGTTGTTAAAATGATTCTACCTAGCAACCCGGTAGGTCGGGTGCACTCGGTACTACAGCATTTGTTCAAAACATATGCAAGCTTCGAAATTGAATTAAATTTTGAAAATACTCAGTTTGCTCGAGGAATGTTTTTAGTAGGCCTTGACTTTGGTTTTAATGAAAAAGAATTTGTGAAAACAAAATTGAGTTTTGCTCATGTCATTGATGAAAAAGTTTTTCATTTTGTGTTGATTTTTCGATTCAAGTCTGATAATAATTTTTATTCATCCGTCTGTGCTTTCAAAAGTTTATATGTCCGTCCGTTAACCTTAGAGTCTTAGTCAGTTCAACTATAATAATAATTTCTATTCGTCCATCCGTGCTTATTGAAGTTTATGTGTCCGTCCGCTAATCCGCAGATTTAATAATTTGTGAATGAAGAAGTCTTGGTATTCGTGAAGCAATTATATGAAGATTCTGTTGATACCGGGAGTTGTTTTTCTTCTCATCGCGATACAAGAGGCGACGGAAAAGCTTAATTTCGGTAAGGAGAAGATACAGGGAGTTGCTGCACACATCACTGCAAAAGAGGAGTCGGGCCTCAGAAGCCAGCGATCCTTTGAAGCATCAACAAAATTGGGTGTATGCACCAACCAACATCGGTGCGTATTATGATCCAAAAATTAAGAGCAATTTCGGAAGGAAAACCCTAAGCAAAAGGAAAGTGTGGGTACGTTCCTGGGATGTTGATTGCTAAGGAATAATATCAAATGTGACCATAGATTGAATTGTATCTCTCACATAAACTACATAGTATCAAAGATATGTTCTATGCTGGGCTTTATAAAACATCGGTCCCAAGAGTTCTCGAATCCTACCATAACATTGCATTTGTGCACTTGCTTTGTGAGACCACTGCTTGAATACGCTAGCCATGGTTCTTCTCCTTTCATGGTACACACATCGACCGCATAGAGTCTGTTCAGCGGAACATCCTACGCTCTGCTCTTAAGCACCTACCCAGGAACAATTCTTTCATCCTATGAGGATTTCTAAAAACTTATAAATTTGCAATCGCTTGAAAAACGTCGCATGGTTGCCGATGTAAATTTTCTGCATCAACTCTTAAACGCGAAAGTATATCCTCCAGTGCTACTTAGCAAAATCTCTTTCCGTGATGTTGAGCACAATTTGGGAAGGCTACCTATCTGTTGTATTTTAACTCCTGAAGGTCTAACTTCAGCATATACGGACTCATTAATCGCATGTGCATTCTAAGTATGTGTTACAAAAACATCTAAATAATACTTAAATATTTTGTTCTATATTGCATTGTGTGTAATTTGATCCGGTGTTTGGTTTATGATTAGTTTAAGATACTAATTCTAAGACTAACACCGACTAAGGGATGCAAAACATGAATTGTGGACGGTTTATTTATTAAACGTGTCACTACAGCGAGTTTGTGTTATGCTAGTTTTTCCCAAAACATTCAGTTAGTTATATAACATATGAAGATGATTTTCAGGTCAAATGATAGTAAACCATCTAAACTTACAAATGATTGTGGGATAATATCTCCATACCCCTCATGTCACTAGTTAAAGGACGTCAAAGTAAAAAAGATGGAAAAGAATTTCTATTTTTTTTTAAATTTGAGCAATTTTGCCGACAAAATTCCTAATAACCGTTATATTTTCTTGTCGGATTTGGAAACGTTAGAACGTTACCTTTCATTTTTTCCTACACGTGAAACTGCCTTCACAACTGTAACCGTTATTAGATGAGCTAGTTCTTATGATTCATTATTTCTCTTTTTGGTTTAAGTACTTAATTCCCCTGAACTCCAATAATAAGTTTGTTACAAAATTCACCAAGTTCAGTGGATTTTCAAATGAATATGCCTGAAATAGAATAGATGGCAAAAAAATATTTCTAATACTTTCTCTGTTCCCCTTAAGTACTTTTAAGGAATTTTGGATTATCTCTATCAATAACTGCAAAAAGGGGGGGGGGGTGATTTGTAATAATACTTGGCGTTTTAAGATCTGCGCATTTTGTCTCAAGACAAATTGTCGCAGGCGTTTATCACGTATACTGAAGAATTCTTTAGATTGTAAAATTTATTGATAATCTGTTTTTCTTACTATCCATTTAACCGTTCTAGACAGAAATACGAAAGCTCTCTCTAACGAAACGATATAACCCAATTTTTCCTTTAACAAAACTTATATACCAGGGATAATATTTAGGGATCACAAAAGTTTTTACTGCACCAATTACATGCAGAACTTCTTTTTTCAGTAGGTGTAGTTAACTTGAAAATTTTACATACATCTGGAAACATTCTGATCAAACCAAGGTGTCAATTGAAAAATTCATTGTCCCCGCTGCTCCGCGCCGATGAAACCATTTCAGGCTTATTTTGATTCACAAAATCAAATTTACGATTTTTCTATTGTTATGTTGGCAGGTTCTTGAAAGTTACCACCATACGTCCAAAATTGGGAAATTGAAATGTTTAAGAAGTGACCAATAATATTAAAGAGAATGGCTTAAAATTCAAACAAAAGCAAAATGTATTTCTCTCCATTAATTATACATGAACAATAGAAATTTATTAGTCATACAAAGATACTATAGCAAGCTCTGTTCTTATGTAATACAATCCGTAACATTTGCTAAATCCTTGTTTTCCATCCAAATGATATAGAACGAGATTCAGGGACCATTTATCAGCAGACTCTTCATATCCCAAGCGATAAATGTAAATAAATAAATTAAATCATCAAAATCTTTAAAATAAATTTCTTCGGTAAATCCGTTTGATCGATGCAAGGACCAATCGAAACACAACGTACAGGCCTGTTACAAAGTTGAGCATTTCTGCAAACAATATTCCATTTCTGTGTTCGAGGATCTAGAATTGGGACGGTATTGGTTCTGCCTCCACTGGCATTAATCCAAAATTCCAATTAGTCGCAAGCATTTTTGAACCAGAATTCCATTCTCTCTTTTGTCAAAATCAATAATTTCCACGGTTTTGCTATCAGTTCCACTGCATGCATAGATTTTGTTGTCAGATATGCGCACCCATGAAACTTACTCTCTGTTTTCATGCAAGGAAACCTTTTCCCACTGGTGTAAACTTGGCTCGAAGAGCTGACAAAAATTAGTAATAGAGTCCTCTAACTAGTCCTCCAATGTCGAATGTTGTATAGCCAAAAGAATCTCGAAGGTTGCTTTCTTTTTCTATGGTGTTCTCTTCTCCAAGGCCCATAAACATGTTATTTGATGCCAATCCAAATACCTGGTTACTGGGGTTATGAAATATATGACGGTTGGCAACTTCGTATTTAAACTTTGGCCTAGTTAATTTAGCAACTTTCTTCAACAATTCTGTGCTGGCCAATACATCTTCATTGTCAACATTTTTTCAAAACAAATTCTTTTTCAAGCTGAAAAATTACTGCATATTTCGTAATCTATTTAACCTCTTCGATTTCTGCTTCGAATTCGCTGGTGTAGTTGAACGTAATTATTTTTTCTAAAACATCTGCAGTAATGTCTGGCAGTGAAATAACTCTTTGAACTTCTCTTCGCATACGTCTTTTTTGAGTGACGATCTTAGGATGCACTTTTCTAACATTTTCTGTGAAAATAATGAAATATTCTAGTGACCTTTCATCAAGGCAATGGGCTGCTGTTAAAAATAGATCTGGTTCTATGATGGAAGCCCTGCAATTATAGAAATATTCTGGAAGTGTTAGTAAATATTTAAAGTAATTGTTTGCAGAGTACAGTTTAAACTGTGGCCAAATTTCAATAAGTTTTGATTGCTGACACTTCTATATCATCTTTTACAGCATCATAGTTTGCGTTGAAGGAAGCACAAAAGAAAACAAAAAACACAGGTAACAACAGACATGAAACAAATAAAATAAAAATATTACATTTTTTGTAATCCCTTTTATATTTATAGAAATAATAATGAAGTCAGAAGAATTTAATAATTCAAAACAGTCAGTACTGGACCGCTTTTGAAGACATTTTTGAAGCGACAGATAGAATTACACAAATTAAATGAATTCTCTGATGTGACTCCTCTGTCGAGTAATAGTAGATTCAAAAGTGTGTTTAGAACACTGTTAAATGTTACGCACATGGCGCCTCTTGTACAAACTTTCTGGAAGTAACTACGACAAAGATTTACTAACTCTTCCAACGAAGAAGAAGTTCGAAGAGTTTCCATTTCACTACCAGACATAACTGCAGATGTTTTAGAAAATATAATTACGTTCATCTACACCAGCGAATTTGAAGAATCAATTGAAGATGTTGAAAAGATTATGAAATCTGCAGTAATTTTTCACCTTGAAAAAGAATTTGTTTTGAAAAAATGTTGACAATGAGGATGTATTGGCCAGCGCAGAATTGTTGAAGGAAGTTGCTAAATTAACTAGGCCAAAGTTTAAATACGAAGTTGCCAACCGTCATATATTTCATAACCCCAGTAACCAGGTATTTGGATTGGCATCAAATAACATGTTTATGGGCCTTGGAGAAGAGAACACCATAGAAAAAGAAAGCAACCTTCGAGATTCTTTTGGCTATACAACATTCGACATTGGAGGACTAGTAGAGGACTCTATTACTAATTTTTGTCAGCTCTTCGAGCCAAGTTTACACCAGTGGAAAAGGTTTCCTTGCATGAAAACAGAGAGTAAGTTTCATGGGTGCGCATATCTTGACAACAAAATCTATGCATGCAGTGGAACTGATAGCAAAACCGTGGAAATTATTGATTTTGACAAAAGAGAGAATGGAATTCTGGTTCAAAAATGCTTGCGACTAATTGGAATTTTGGATTAATGCCATTGGAGGCAGAACCAATACCGTCCCAATTCTAGATCCTCGAACACAGAAATGGAATATTGTTTGCAGAAATGCTCAACTTTGTAACAGGCCTGTACGCTGTGTTTCGATTGGTCCTTGCCTCGATCAAACAGATTTACCGAAGAAATTTATTTTAAAGATTTTGATGATGATTTAATTTATGTGAACCTAGCGGTTACATTTATCGCTTGGGATATGAAGAGTCTGCTGATAAATGGTCCCCTGAATCTCGTTCTATATCATCTGGATGGAAAACAAGGATTTAGCAAATGTTACGGATTGTATTACATAAGAACAGAACTTGCTATAGTATCTTTGTATGACTAATAAATTTCTATTGTTCATGTATAATTAATGGAGAGAAATACATTTTTCTTTTGTTTGAATTTTAAGCCATTCTCTTTAATATTATTGGTCACATCTTAAGCATTTCAATCTCCCAATTTTGGACGTATGATGGTAACTTTCAAGAACCTGCCAACATAACAATTGAAAAATCGTAAATTTGATTTTGTGAATCAAAATAAGCCTGAAATGGTTTAATCGGCGCGGAGCAGCGGGGACAATGAATTTTTCAATTGACACCTTGGTTTAATCAGAATGTTTCCAGATGTATGTAAAATTTTCAAGTTAACTACACCTACTATAGGAAAGAAGCTCTGCATGTAAATGGTGCAGTAAAAATTTTTGTGATCGCTAAATATTATGCCTGGTATATAAGTTTTGTTAAAGGAAAAATTAGGTTATATCGTTTCGTTAGAGAGAGCTTTCGTATTTCTGTCTAGAACGGTTAAATGGATAGTAAGAAAAACAGATTATCAATAATTTTTAAAAGTTTTTACAGTCTAAAGAATTCTTCAGTATACGTGATAAACGTCTGTGACAATTTGTCTTGAGACAAAATGCGCAGATCTTAAAACGCCAAGTATCATTACAAATCATTCCCCCCTTTTTGCAGTTATTGATAGAGATAATCCAAAATTCCTTAAAAGTACGTAAGGGGAACAGAGAAAGTATTAGAAATATTTTTTTGCCATTTATTCTATTTCAGGCATATTCATTTGGAAAATCAACTGAACTTGGTGAATTTTGTAAAAAACTTATTATTGGAGTTCAGGGGAATTAAGTACTTATACCAAAAAGAGAAATAATGAATCATAAGAACTAGTTTATCTCAAAACGGTTACAGTTGTGTAGGCAGATTCACGTGTAGGATGAAATGAAAGGTAACGTTCTAACGTTTCCAAATCCGACAAGAAAATATAACGGTTATTAGGAATTTTGTCGGCAAAATTGCTCAAATTTAAAAAAAATAGAAATTCTTTTCCATCTTTTTTACTTTGACGTCCTTTAACTAGTGACATGAGGGGTATGGAGATATTATCCCACAATCATTTGTAAGTTTAGATGGTTTAGTATCATTTGACCTGAAAATCATCTTCATATGTTATATAACTAACTGAATATTTTGGGAAAAACTAGCATAACACAAACTCGCTGTAGTGACACGTTTAATAAATAAACGGTCCACAATTCATGCTTTGCATCCCTTAGTCGGTGTTAGTCTTAGAATTAGTATCTTAAACTAATCATAAACCAAACACCGGATGAAATTACACACAATGCAATATAGGGCAAAATACTTAAGTATTATTTAGATGTTTTTGTAACACATACTTAGAATGCACATGCGATTAATGAGTCCGTATATGCTGAAGTTAGACCTTCAGGAGTTAAAATGCAACAGATAGGTAGCCTTCCCAAATTGTGCTCAACATCACGGAAAGAGATTTTGCTAAGTAGCACTGGAGGATATACTTTCGCGTTTAAGAGTTGATGCAGAAAATTTACATCGGCAACCATGCGACGTTTTTCAAGCGATTGCAAATTTATAAGTTTCCAGCAATCCGCATAGGATGAAAGAATTATTCCAGGGTAGGTGCTTAAGAGCAGAGCGTAGGATGTTCCGCTGAACAGACTCTATGCAGTCGATGTGTGTACCATGAAAGGAGAAAAACCATAGCTAGCGTATTCAAGACGTGGTCTCACAAAGCAAGTGTACAAATGCAATGTTATGGTAGGATTCGAGAACTCTCGGGACTGATGTTTTATAAAGCCCAGCATAGAACATATCTTTGATACTATGTAGTTTATGTGAGAGATACAATTCAATCATTAGTCACACTTGATATTATTCCTTAGCAATCAACATCCCAGGAACGTACCCACACTTTCCTTTTGCTTAAGGTTTTCTCTTCCAAAATTGCTCTTAATTTTTGGATCATAATACGCACCGATGTTCGATGGTGCATACACCTAATTTTGTTGATGCTTCAAAGGATCGCTAGCTTCAGAGGCCCGACTCCTCTTTTGCAGTGTTGCAGTGATGTGTGCAGCAACTCCCTGTATCTTCTCCTTACCGAAATGAAACTTTTCCGTCGCCTCTTGTATCGCGATGAGAAGAAAAACAACTCTCGGTATGAACAGAGTCTTCATATAATTGCTTCACGAATACCAAGATTTCTTCATACACAAATTATTAAACCTACGGATTAGCGGACGGACACATAAACTTCAATGAGCACGGATGGACGAATAGAAATTATTATTATAGTTGAACTGACTAAAGGCACTTTCACATCAAACACAAGAATCGAAAAAATGTAAACCGAAAAACTCAATTTATTACACTTTAAAACAAGATTTTTGCTCCAATGATTAATAAAATCATGGGAAATAGGATAAACTAATAAATTTACTAATAAAATAGTATATTTATCTTAGAATTTTTAAGAAAACACAACTTTTATGATTTATCGGACGAATTTTTCCGCCGAAAAAGTTTTTCGGCCGATAAAAAATAAAAATTGTGTTTTCTTCAAAATCTGAAATAAATTTAACTATTTTCTCAGTAAAATTCTTAGTTTATCCTATTTCTCTGGATTTAATTAATCATTGGAACAAAAATCTTGTTTTAAAGTGGAACAAATTGAGTTTTTCGGTTTACATTTTTCTGTTCTTGTTTTTGATGTGAAAGTGCCTTAAGACTCTAAGGTTAACGGACAGACATATAAACTTTTAACAGCACAGACGGATGAATAAAAATTATTATCAGACTTGAATCGAAAAAGCAACACAAAATGAAAAACGTTTTGATCAATGACATGAGCAAAACTCAATTTTGTTTTTACAAATTCTTTTTCATTAAAACCAAAGTCAAGTTCTACTAAAAACATACCTCGAGCAAACTGAGTATTTTCGAAATTTAATTCAATTTCGAAGCTTTTGGACAAATGCTGTAGTACCGAGTGCACCCGACCTACCGGGTTGCTAGGTAGAATCATTTTAACAACAATTACCCATGCTTTGTTATAAGGCATTTTGTCAATGCTGGACCTCGATAAAAAAAGCAAACTAATTACGGCTCTTATCAGTTCTGCAGCTAACATCAGAACTGAATGAGTGCGTGGCCTTGCTTAATTGCTTGGGATTGATTTTGTATATGTAAATAGCCCATTTGTCTTCTTCTTCTCTTCTTTTCCAAATGACGAATAGTACAACTATTCGTCAACATACAACATGAATTTTATTTTGGTCGACAGAAAACGAGTATATGCTTCCCGATAATGAAACTACCGTTAAACGGCGAATGCTCCATTCACTAGTAAAGTTGAAATCAACTGAAGAGTAAACTTTTATTCTGAGATAAACGAGCACTGAACACTGAGCACCATAATGTATCCGAGGGACCGCAAGTCCAATAATACATGGAAAGCATCACTAGAGGAAGAGGAGTCTCAAGGAAAGACCTTACTCTGGTCCAATAGTCTAAACCAAAGTCAACTTAACAACTTTTTGGTTATCTTTGGTCTAAGCGAGCGGATTAAATGATTCGTCCGACCGGGTTGAAAGACAACTTGGAACTCAAGTGTTTGTGGCGACACGACGTCAGAGAGCATATATTGTACTTTCTCTATGACGACGTGTCATAAGTTTTGCTATTTCACAGATGCTTTCTGGCAGGTATTTGTCTTTACGCGTATCGGCATTTGTAGGGTTTCGAAAATTCAACAGCGAAAAAATATTGCAGGCTATGCGAAAATATTTTGAGTAGGCGAATTTATGGAGAGAAACAAAATGTTGTGAGAATTACCGTCTTTTGTTTTATTGCGTCAGAGGCGAATCTTGCTCTGTTGTTTGAAATTAACTAAAAGTGTTTTTGTCTACAAAGTAATTAACGATGCTAGTACTACCGAAAACAGTGTATTGTCATTGAAGTGTTGGTTGCCACCTCAATTATCAAAGACGCATATATTTGTATGGAAGATGCTTTGGTTTGCATATACCTACAAGACTTCCCTGCACTACGTTGGATATTTCTGATCGACCTTATCTGGTCTTGCCTGAGGTTTGAGTTGAATTTTATTTTACTTGTGCTAGCTGTATTCTTGCAGACGTGCAGAAGTGTGTTGCTGCGCATACAATATCTGCGTATCTCGGGAAGTATTTTGATTTTGATAAAATTTCAAAAATATGTGTAACTCAGCAAATTGAGGTATTTGCAAAAAATCGTATTGACGGTTTAAGGAGAGTTAAGTGTTTGTTCTAGTGCCGTTACATTTCAAAATTTTTACCTTTTGTATAGATAGTGGCATTGAGTTAAATTTCTCTACATCACTTCACATCGACAAATAAGGTTGATTGAAAATATCAGCCAAAAAGTCGAACTATTCGTTCACGATTAAGTAGGTTTTGTATGCGCCACCGGCAAGGTACCCAATTTTGCTAATTCTCGAACGGACGGAGCTACAACTGTTATTTTTTTTACAGTTGTTTGTGTCATAAATTGGAGCAAAAAGCAAAAAAACCGCGACAAAATCGCGCAGCGTGTTCGAGTGTTGGTGGGATCTAAGTATTCGTGGTTGGGTGCCAGCAGCAATTTGCTAACTTCAGAAAAATCACAAAATTGATTTTGTGAATCTAGATAAGTCTGAAATTCATGAATCTGTGCACAGCGGCACCGGCGGGGACTATTAACTTTGAACTATACTATAGGAACGAAGTTCTGTATGTAAATGGTGTAGAAAAAATGTTGCTGATTCCTAAATTAATGCGCTGGTAAATAAAGCTGCAGAGTCAGAGTCATTTTTTACAACAATAAACATTGCCAAATAAGATTAATAGAAATTACAGCTAAAACTCAACTACTATTCGTTTGTGGTTGTCGGGCTTTTGAATGTGCCACCAGCAGGGTACCCAATTTTGCTAATTCCCGAACGGAGGGTGGTACAACTGTAATTTTTTTCACAGTAATTTTTATCGTAAACTGGAGAACATTGCAAAAAAACCCTGATAAAATCGCGCAGCGCGTTGGCGAGTTCTAAGTATCCCTGGCTGAGTGCTACCAGCAAGGAATTACGATATCCTAACTTCCGAAAGCGAGAGTCAATATAGCGAGTCTTTTTTTATGGTGTGTTAATCGCAAAGATTAGCAACTTTAAAAAACTGCAACAAATTCAGACCACTCGTTCAGGAGCCTATTTTAATTATAAATGCTCAACCCACCAGCAGAGGACAACAAAATCTCAAATTTGGTGCTGGTGGTCGCAAACTCATCGGAACTGTCACTTTGTACGTTTCAAATTAAGCAAAGTGCAGAAGGAAATAGGTAAATAATTTTACATAGCTTTGCGGAAGGCTTTTATGTCGTGCGCGGGTTAATAGGGGAGTAACTATGACTCCCTTGGTAACCACATGTATCGTCATTTTAATGAGGCGAAGCAAGTCTTGGAAGCAACAGTTGACATTTGACGGCGGTGTATTTGGTACCTTGAAGTGATATAGTTACTTAGGTCACCAGAAGAATACCACACTCTTACTAGAGCTAGGTGTGGTAGATGGCAAAGCAGTTACCATATTGCTGGACCATTGTATCTGTCATGTGTATGAAAGTCCAATATGAGATTATTTTCTCTACTGCCCAAAAACACCTCTCCTGTATGCTGGGTACGACTATAGTGATAGCAAATGTCGTACTGCTCTTCAAATTAGCTCACTGAAGCTGTGAGTTGGGAATATGTGTTGTTACTAAGAAGACTGAAGCACATCTACAGCCTCTCAGTTTTCTACCTTACCACCTCGTGGTACCGGCGCAAGGCTTATGCTTCGTTTAGGTACCAAAGAGACTATATACCTCTAACTAAACACATCAGGGCAACATCGCATAGACAATCCTTATTGTGTCGGTGCAGGCATAGGTTAGGTTAGGTAAGATGGGTGCCGCTAGACAACCAGCCTGCTGGTGCAGTCGGTGCAGGCAGAACATCTATCTGTACTGTTTTCTAGGTCTGATTCACCGAGAAGCTACTTCTCTCTTCTGCTGTGCTGAGTACGGAATCACACCATAACTATTTCTGTATGATAGGGAACCCATCCGCAGGCCTAGAGACCATCCGATAGAGGATGAGTTATAGCTTTTATTCCCCACGACTTCCAAGAGAGTCCGAAACAATTACCAGGCAAAGTCCACATATAATGATATTGATAATACGAACCAGTGGGAGAGTAGCGTTCTATAAACCACCTCTGGTGAAGATACGGGTACTATAATAGTCTGGATGCCATTTACTAGTATAACTTGCACCATATATGCAAACTCGATACGAGGAAACTTCCTGCATCTTAATATAAAGAACGAGTTGAAGCATATAAAAGAACTCCACAGCTCAGTCAAAATACGCACAGTGTCAAAAGTCTTTTGTCAAGAAGCAGGACTTCTCTGTGCACGTGGCGTGGTGCAAGAATGTGTCACCACCCGTTCTGCACCATGGTTGTTCCTTATTCTCGAAACCATTTGCAACGGCTCTTGGTCTGAATCAGCATAAGACGCATGAACAACCTGCAGTTGCAATTTTACATGCGCCAGACCGACATCATAAATGGGGTCTCGCTTGAGAGTCTTGTCTAACGAAGAAAACTCTGAGATAATTAAACATGGAAATTACCTACGAATGCAAGCCTAACCTCGAAAACATTCAAACAAAAGAGCTGTGCCATGCAACAAGGCTCGCTTTTCGGACCTTTGTTGTTAAGTCTTTTTTTTTCTTTTTTTTATATTATTAAGCCAAGCTCAGGGGATGCCCTATGATGCAAAGCACAGCGTGGCAGGAAGGAGATAGGGAAAGGATTAAGGGATATATATGAGCAGGCCTATAGGATTAAAAAAGGGTTGTATATTTCGGATCAAAGAAGATCTACAGGGAACACAAGAGTGGTCGTTAGAAAAAAAGCTCATGCTAAATCCTAAGAAATCAGTCTGTATGCCTTTTTACAGAACCAGCATTGAATCAGCTGAAGTGTCAGCTATCTCGCTTAAAAAGACTATTTTACTCGATTTCAGCTCCGTTAAAAACCTAATCTTGCTAATAATCGAACGGAAGCTGTTACAGCTGTAATTTTTTTTTACAGTTGTAAGTATCGGAAATTGAAGCACATAGCAAAAAATCCCAACAAAATCGCGCAGGGCATTCGATAGTTAGCGAATCTAATTGTCCCTGGCTTGATGCTATCAGCAAAGGATCACAATTTGCTAACTTCCGAGCGAGAGGCTACAGCTGCGAATCTTTTCATAGAAAAATCATAAAATTTCTTTCGTGAATCACGATAAGCCTGAAATGTTTTAATCGGCGCGGAGCAGCGGGGACAGTGTTTTTTTTCACTTGAAACCTTGGTTTTGTCAGAATGTTTCCAGAAATATATAAAATTTTCAATTGAAATTGAAATATAGGAAAGAAGTTCTGCTATAATTCATCTTGTAAGAATGTTGGTGATCTGTAAAAAATGCTTGGTTATTTAATAAATAAATAATCTAATCTTATCTTTCCCAGAGATGCAGATCCTCTTCCACTTCCAAGGTTTATGTTTTCAATAGTAATCGAAAGAAGGCTGACAAGAATAGTATTCTAAACTTAGAAAATGGAACACCGCTAGAAAAGCACTTATAGAAAAGCAGCGAGGCCTTGCCAATATTTTGCTATTTCGCTGGATGATGAATCGACTCGAGAACGAAAAGATCCAAATGTTTTCTTTACTTCGGAAATGCCACAGCAGGTAAAGTGTGCCAATTCTACTTATTCTTCACGATGTTAGCCTGTATCAGTCCAACTAACGAAATGCTGTATCGAAAAAGAAGATGCTAGATTATGAATAGAAGAATAAGAAGGTAGAAGGTCGTACGCCGATACAACAGAAGGCAGATTAAAGTCGCTGAGTGTAACAAGGTCGTCAAAAGGTAGGATAATGTCTGTCTGTTAACTTGTCTCTAAATGAAGTAACATCCGTATATGCTTCATGGTGAGCCAGGAGAAATGTACACTGACGCTATGTAAAAAATTTTGTGAGGCAATTTTAGTGCAACACAAATGAGTTTAAGTCCTTCGGATCCACAAAAGTCGATTGTCAAGTCGTCCTGTAAAAAAAGAATACCATCGCCTATAAGCTGCATTTATTGAAGTGGACGGTCGGACTTTGCTTTCAAAAATTTTCCACTAAACCAGGTGTCTGTCAGACATAACTAGCCCATTGTATCAATACCTATATACTTGGGTATGTTTGTAATTTTGGAAATGAAAAACTGTACTTATTCTTATTATTATTAAATTTTTCGTATATCACTTTAGTTATCCTTAAGTTGTATACTTGTAGCAAATATATGCTTTAAAATATTGACAAAAATTCTTTGGTTCTTCAGAAAACCGACTTAAATTATAAATATACGTTACTTAACTGAAAGCGTATCCAGGTATGTAATACATTTTTTTAAGAATGGGGATTGAAAGCAAAATAAAATAGAGTTAACTAATAAAAATCTTTATACAAATTATTATGACTAGAATTTATTAAATCTGGGGAATTCTCTGGATTACTCTGCGAACACGTGTTTAGCATTTCGCGTGGGTCGCCGCTTACCCTCCCCTTTCCAAATGTCACCGTTGACTTTTACTTTTATTCTGCTTGTCTGATTCTGCTGCTGGTTAATTTGACGTGGGTATAGATGAGACTGGTATTGGGTATTCCGTCATGCATGCGATAGGTTATCTGCTCCAAAATTCCTCATAATATGAGAATTCGCTGGTCTGATCTGTACAGCTGTTATGGTAAGAGCTTCACCAAGATCTGCAGAAACGTACGATTTTTATTTGTTTTTTTTTTTGTCCTATTAGGTGCGCAACTAAGTTCCAGCTGTTTTTTAGATAAAAATGCCACTTTAATGCGAAAAATAGTTACAAATGAATCTTCCAAAGTATTGCTCTTCGCTAGAAACAAGTTTTTCCCATATTTTTGGCAGAGCTCGAATACCGTTACGGTAGAAGTGTTTGTCTATTGAGGCTATCCACGAATCAAACCATTTTGAGATATCTCGTGCCATCGAATGGAACAAATAATAATTAGACGTCGCAATTTCTGTGGAATATGGCGGGTGAGGTAGGGCTTCCCATTTAACCGTTTCTAGGTAGGTTTTAATGGGTTTCGGAACGTGAGGCCGAGCATTGTCATGCTGTGAAATCACTTTTTCGTGCCTCGTATTGTGGCCGGTTTTTCACGCAATGCTCACCCAACTTCCTTGTTTTTCGATCATTCTCAACGCATGCAATCGCTTGGAAATGGCTTGGCGGGTAACTCCTAATGCTGAAGCAAGCTGTTTATGCGTTTGGCACGGATCATCATCGAGCAATGCCTCCAATTCAGCTTCTTCGAAGGATTATGGCCATCCTTCACGGGAACGGTAGTAAACATCGAAATCACCGTCTCTGAAGCGACGAAACCAATCACGGCACGTTGTTTCACTTAGGGCAGTATCTCCGTAAACTTTTTGGAGTCGTCGATGCGCTTCAGCTGCCGTTTTCTTCGAATGATAGAATGATGTTTGGCACAAAATCAGACATTTTTACAAAACCAAAAGTATACGACGCAAAAACAAAATCCCTGATGTGTTAAAGCCGTTTGTTTACCATATGTCTAAGCTTGTTTCATGACGTTTTGGTTATGTCACAATCGACCAGCTTTTACTAGTGGAGCCATCTCTTGAAAAACATGGGGAAATTCGTTGCGAATTTTGCGTATCGTATAAACTGAAGACTGTCAGAGTAGCCACATCCAAAATATTAAAAACAATTGTTATGATTTAGCGCAATGTACATCTCTTGGTGGTATAATGTCCAACTATCGTATCCATAGTATCTGCACCCTTACATTAGTTGTAAAGTGATCTAATGATGTCAGGCTTTTGGGAGACACCACTAACACCACCACTGAAAGCAATATAACCGATTTCCTCTTTTCCGGTACGTAAGAGCAAATCGTGGTTTTGCCGCAAAATCCAAACTCGTTAGAAAGCGATGTACGGAAAGGTATAGCTTGTATTTCTGTAGGAATGTAGGGTTTATTATTTTTTTCAACGTTCCGCCCAGTCCAAGATTGCGGTCGATACCTTAAAATGTGATTTCAGATCACACCAATACTTTTTCTACCCTTGGAAGGCAGTGGAAAAAATAAAAGTCAATTTTTACCCTAATATGCTCGAAAAACCGAATTACTGCCATCAACAATTATCCTACCTACAAGTTTTGTAAGGCTGAGTTAGTATAGTCACCATTCGAAAGAGGCTCAAACAAGTAAGTAAATTCTCAGGAATTGTATGACTAAATTTTCTACGTATATATAAACAGGAGAATGAGGCACATCCGCACAGAAATATACATAACTATCATTATATACCCGGGTATGGTATGGATTTGTTTAAGTCAATTCTGTTATCAACGGACACAAGGGCTAGATTGCAAAAGTGAAGTTAAAAGAGGAAACGAAGAGTTGATGGACGAAATACTTGAAAAAGTCACTGCGGCAATACTGTCATCGGAAAAATAAACTTTGAAATATGCGTAAGTACAAGTTTTCGAACTGTTGGACATAAATGAATGTACTGGTCTTCCTGGCTCTAGTTGCAGGCTGCAGTTGCCTGTACAAAATGTTCATCCCATCTTCTTATAATCGCTTTACATCAATCAATAAAAATTTACCAAAAATTACAATTTAGCCAAACCTGTGCAAATCATAAGAGTGAAATCTTCAGTCTTCAGGATAATTACTATCGAAGGTCGCTCATTCTTTGCATTTCTGTATATAATTTATCTTCCCTTTATCACACACTCAGAGAAAAAAATTGGTAAAATGTAACAGAAAGAGTAGTTGATAATGTGGCAACCAACAAAATCGGTTTCATTCAACCATAAATAATAGTTAAATATTTTAAAAACATTAAACCATAAAACCATAACCAGCAGCTGTAATTATGACGCAGGGTTTGTTAACATATGTTTAAGATAATTAGCTATCAACATATCGAGCATACTATTTAATTGTCCACCAACTTATACAAATGTTGCACAGCTTAATTTTTTGTCATTTTACCCTTTGTATTGTCAATTAACTATTGTTAGTAGGTAGCATACTACTTTGATGTAAATAGCTCCTTCAATTGTGTACAAAAATTATATTATGATTTTCGTTTTACTACTTGCACTATACTATATGTGTGAATAGGAGTAAATTTAAAATAACATACATATGTTAAAAAAAAAGTAGTTCAGTGTTTTTTTCCATCACTGGGAATGATTGGACATGCTTTGAAAGTTACCTAGTTTATGTTCTAACGAAAACGCTTTCTTTTGCTTGATTTATTATTTTAAGCAGCTCAAGACTTTGTTTGTCTATAATTTTTTGATCATATATTGGATTTATTTCCTCCTTGATTTCTTGCTACTTCTGGTGGAGGTCACAATTTTTCGGATGTATTAAATAAAAAGAATAAATTGATAATTATTCATAAATACCATGCATTTAATTCTTATTTAGTTGATTCATTTACAAGAATACTGAACTTACCAAATTTTTACCTAAGTAATGATAAAAAAAGTTGCCAGTTCTAAAGGAATGCGGTAATTTTTTAATTTTTGAGCTGGAAGTGTCAGAAAGAAGATCTTGCCGCCTTTTATTAAAGGTGTTCTTCAAATGTTTTTGAACGTCTTCCCAGGGACTGTATATAATTTCAGCCATGCGTAAGTCTGCCATATTTCTTAAATATGTAAAAAGATAATCAGATAATATATATTTTTTAAGGGGGTATTCTAGTCTAGAAATTCGAAAAAATCGAGTTTTTTTTGTTTTCATATTTTCAAAGTTTAACTATTCAAGAATATGCCTACAATAGGATTTTTCAAATTTGCATCTTTATATTTAGTGTTCACTTGCATCCCGCTGCCAACAGTTGAATTCTAACTTCCAAACCACGTGGACGTGTGGACTTTAAGGGGTAACGCCTCTGTAACGGCTAAAAAAAAAGGTTTTTTTCACGATTTCTTTTGTCGCAAAATTAAAGGTGTTTGAAAAAGCCTTTTAAGGGTATTATCGGGCATACATTGAACTTTATTGATAAATTTTTGACAGCGAAAAAAAAACAAAATGGCGGCTCCACAGCCATCTTCCCGGGACATGTTTCGGAGCAAGTTTGACGCGCTTAGCGGCGACCTCCTTTTTCAAAGGAAAAACAAAATTTCTCGCACGGGACGTTTTTTTTCTTCTTATTCTAGCGGGTTTAAACTATTTTTTAAGCCAATAAAAAAACAATTTTTCAAAAAATTTACAGTGGTGTTACACCTTAAACGCGTTTTTCTCGCAACTGCCTTTTTCAAGACGATGCCCACGATTTCTCAAGTTCTACTGGACCGACTTACTTGAAATTTGTTTGAGAGTCTTCTTTATAGACTTGTCTATGTTCGGCACTAGCCGCATCCCAAAATTTAAATTTTTACTATTTTAAAAAAATTTCGAAAAAGTCAAAAAAGTGGTACAAAAATTGCTTTTTTTTAAGGCAGCGCCATTTTGTAAAAAAAAATTTTTTCAACTTTTCCCTAGTTCAGGACATAGCGACATTACTCTAGACTAATAATCTTTTTTATTGATTTTTTCGGTTCGCTAGGCGGGTTGGAATCGTGGGCATGATCACGCGCCAATTTTTTGAGGCCCCCCACTTCATCAGCTGCTAATTTTTTGAATTTTTAACTTTTTTAATTTTTTTCTGTATTTTTGCAATGTTAATAAATAACTCATAAAAAATGGATAGAAAAATATTGATAGCCTTTTTTTTACGGCACTTCAAAAATCACCTAAAATTCGGGCCTCTAGACTAGAATACCCCCTTAATACGTCAAATTTAAAAAAGTTGTAAAAAGGAGAAAGCAATTTGACAGTGAAATGCAAAAGGTACCTTCATTATTCTCAAGTTATTCAGGTTCAAGTCGTTGGTGTTTTGGTGAAGGTTCAAGTTGGTTTTCCGAATTCTTTTCCCAGACCCCACTTTTTCGTAAACGTTGCAAGTGATTATCGTACTTGTCATAAAGTCGGCCCGATAGTTCCAATTTCGCCCCTCCTGCCTTATAGTAAATTAACTGTAAAGAAAAAATGACAGTAAACCGAAATTATTTTACTATATAGTCATCGAACCTTTTTGAAATATATTCAGCAATAGCTTCAAAGTCTTTAAGTCTGATTTGTTGCTTTCTTGTGATGTACTGTGGGTTTCTTAAAGGATGAGGCTACCAACGAAACCTATTGTTCACGAGTTAAAGGTTTATCTTCATAGATCTCGTCCGCCATACATGCAAATAACAACACAATATGTAATTTTTGGATAATTGTTATTATTAAATTTTTTAGTAATTGTGGTTAAAAAAAAACAAATTCACGTTAAAGTCCATAATCTTATCACTATTTTCTAAACCTTAAATTCAAGTAAAATATTTTCTTTTTAATAGTAATCTTTTAAATTATAATGTCGGCAGTAATATTTTAACATTTTCAAACATGTCTCCACGAAAACAAAAAACTGACTAGATTATTTTACAACTCTTCGTTCGCTTCTTCAAACATTCGCCTACTCAAAATATCTTGTACTTTCGCAATCTCATTTTCGAAAAAAACTACAATTGCCAAATTACCAGAGACAAATACCTCTCAGATAACAGCGGCAATACAAATACAACTTCGTCGTGCGTCGCGCTATGTCGCCACAGTACCATGTCACAACTGCATCTACATTAATTTTATGTTATGAAGCTTTGAAGATCTTTTAAATGACTGCAGGACGTACTCCCCTTTAGGAAATTCTTTCATTGCGTAAAAAAATTCTATAAAAAAAACAGTAATTATTCGTTTTTCTTAAAACCAAAATGCCCTTACGAATTTTACTTTGAGTTGAAGAGTTTTTGACGTTATTGTTTTATCACATAAGGAAGGTGGTGGTATACTCTAAAATAAACGTTTAGAGTGTGTTTAAACTTTACTTTATTGCTTTACAGTTAGCTACAGTGCTTCACTGAAAAAAATATTGTTCATTTTATCAACGAACATCGCTTATTGAGTTAAAATACGTTACCTGAATAACTTTTTCTTTAACACAACAAATTTTTACAATTTCTGAATTCTGTAAGTGATAAACATTTCATTGTCTGAACGAATCCCAGTTCATATACCCAAAATAATGCTTTCATTGAGAGAGAAAAAGAATTCGTTGAATTAATGTAAAGTTTCGTTGGTTTAATTAAAATGTTCGTTCTATTCTGTGTAAGTTAGATTTAATATATAGAAAATATTTTTTTACGCACGTTATTCATTGAGTCAATGAAACTTTTCATTTGAATTAATGAAATGTTTCATTTGCAGGTTAAATTTTATTCGAAGCCCCCCGTTAGAGTGCAGTGCAACAAATAACGGTGGGAATATAGTGATATATGTAATAATAATATTTTTTCCTAGATATGAATAATTCCAGAATATATGATATATTTTGGCAGTTTAATATTATTAGGCTATTACTTTTGTATCGCATTGAACCGGAAGTTGACGCTGAAAGTTGTATATTTTCACTTAAATACGATAACTTAAATGCAGAGGCGTTTGATCATTGCTGGAGAGCTTGCAGTCGGTACTGGCTTAATGAAATAAAAAAAATTGCAGAGCAGTGAAGCGATTTTTGAAAAATGACCTTCAGGTTACCGATTGGTGAGAATTTTGCAAAATCTAAATTTTACTTTAAAAAGAAAAAAAGTGAACTACATTTTCAACTATTTTCTTTCATAATTTGCAGGTTGAAATGGATTTACAGATACTTCACAACAATAATCGCTCTATGTTAGATAATTGGAGCGAAGATTTTAAAAAATTATTGGATTTTCTATCATCTGAAGATTCTATTAAGGAGAAATATATTAAGACAGCTATTAAAACTTTAAAGGAAAGAACAAATTTAACTAAAATTAAGCTAAATAAGCTAAAGAGAGATATATTTAATTTTTTTAATGATTGTTGTGTATGGGTAGATCCACAGATAACACTCTTCAATTCTCTTCAATGAGTTTATTGATAAAATACAAATACAATACTAAATTATAATTATGTCTGATGGACTGTATATAAGGCATCCAAAATGACCAAGTGTCATTGCCGGTAGCTGGAACTCGACTGGCTCGATGTAAGCGATAACTTGCCCCTCTCATTGGACTCCGTACATATGTACATACTCAACACCTTTCTCCTCGCGAAGAAAACGACGTATATGTTAGTCGCTCGGGTTACCTTCTTTATTCGTGCAGATTGGCGTACTGCAGGACTTGCCCCCGTCACGCTGTTAGGTATCTTCCGATATTGCATCAACAATCTGCAAAGTTTGGTGCTTAAGCTACCCTTCTCGTGTTGCATTGCACGTAGGCCTTGCTTCACTGTTTGTACAAAGCGTTCCGCTTGCCCGTTGGTAGCTGGATGATAGGGTGCGCAGTATTTATGAATGATACCATTGGATTTTAGAAAATGCTCAAATTCGTAGGATTTAAATTGCGTGCTGTTATCTGTCACCACCGAAATATGCAGTCCAAATCTAGCGAATATTTCCTTTAAGGACTCAATAGTTTTGATTGCATTCATACAAGTGTGTGGAACTACTTCCATCCATTTGGAATATGCGTCTACCACGATCAAAAAAGAAGAGTCATGAATGGGCCTGCATAGTCTATATGCAGTCTTTGCCATGGCTCCTTGGGATAATCCCATGGATGGTACGGAATTTTCCTAGGGTTTGACTGTATTCTTGCGCAGCTATAACATTTCCGACAGAGTGATTCAATGTCATCATTCATGTTTCTCCACCACACATAACTTCGAGCTAAAGCTTTCATACGTACCATACCGGTATGAGCTGTATGCAATTCTTCAAGTATTCTACATTGAAGACTCTTAGGTATCATAACACGAACTCCGTAAAATATGCAACGTTTTTGCAATGAAAAACTGGCAGTATGATATTGATTTTCCCGCTTCTAGTGTATTATATATTTCTATGCATTCAGGATCCTTTATGGCCTCCTTCCGAATTTCATTTCGTGTTACCGGTAAGATATACCAATTGGTTTATAAGAAATATAGTGTCCGCAGCGGGTTTTCCTTCATTCGGGGCTTCTTCCATGGGGAATCGAGATAAGAAATCTGCATTAGCGTGATCCTAAGTTCGTCTGTATTTTATTGTATAGTTAAATCCGGATAAAAAATTTGCATAATGTAAGAGACCGTAAGGCCGAAGGGGGTGGTAGATTTTTTTCAGGATGCAATATTCTTGTAAGAGGTTTGTGATCCGTAATTAGGGTAAATTTTCGTCCATAACAATATTGAAAGAATTTTCTTAATCCCCAAAAAATTGCTGTTGCTTCTTTATCGATTTGTGAGTAGTTCTTTTCAGCTTTTGATAACGAACGCGATGCAAAAGCTATAGGTCTCTCCTCACCTTCATGTGTAATGTGAGATATAACAGCTCCAAGTCCGGTGGGTGAAGCATCTGTCGCCAATATAAGTGGTAAATCCGGATTGTATCTGATTAGTGAATTTGAATTTGTTATTTCTTTCTTTAAATTTGTATAAGCGATCTCACAGGCCTTCGACCATTCAAATTTGATACCCTTCTTGAGCAATGCGTTCAGAGGAGATATCTTGCTTGCGAGATTCTGAATGAATTTTTGATAGTAGTTTATTAGTCCAATAAATGTTCGTAGCTCAGGTACGTTAGTAGGCCTTTACTCTTGACAATGGCTTCAACTTTTTTAGGAATCGGTTTGATACCGCCTTCCTCAATGACGTTACCTAGGTAGGTAATAGAGTTTAAAAGAAAGTGGCATTTCCCCCTGTTTAGGTACAAATTGTTTTCGCGTAATCGTTTTAATAAGGCCATAAGATTTGTAGTTAGATCAATGTAATTTGCTCCTTGTACTAAAATATCGTCAAAGAAACACACCACTCCTCGTTAATCTTGTAATATTGCATCCATAAATCTTTGCCATGTATTAGGGCTTTCTTTTACTCCGAACATCAAGCGGTTTACCCTGTATGTTCCTCTATGCGTACTTATGGCCTGTAACGTCGAACTTGCTTCGTCGACTTGCATGTGTAAATATGCTTGATGTAGGTCGAGAACGCAGAAATATTTACCACCACCCATCTTCGCAAAAACATCTTCTATTTTAGGTATTGGATAATTGTCATCTTTAATCACGGTATTGATGGTTATCTTGTAGTCAGCACATAGTCTGATGTCTAAATTCTTTTAAATAACTGGAACGTTAGGTGTACCCCACGGACAATGTGTTACTTTTTCAATTATTTCTTGTTTTTCTAATCGATCAATTTCAGCATCAATTTTGTCCTTTAGTGCATATTGCACGGGCCTTGGTTTGAAAAAAATAGGCATAACGTTTGTGTCTTTTAACGCAAATGAACTTTTAGCTTTAGCCTATGGTTTCTGTAAAAATATCGGAATAGTTTTTGAGAAGTTCATTGATTCTTTTTTTGTACAATTCTTCACTCATATAGGCCGCAAGTATTTGATTTACTGGTGATATATCAAACTCAATAAGCTCTTCTGATCACTTCGAACTGCTGGAGAAAAAATTGCTGAAGAGCTTAATTCAGGTAATATCTGATAAGTTTGAGGAGTTTCAAGAGCGTATGATCTACAAAATCGACGAGGTTGTGACTTCAACGCAGACTCAGATCACTAAGCTGCACTCTGAATTGGATCAGGTTAAAGACGAGCTAGCTGCGATTCGTAGTGAATTGGATGATGTTCAACGTTTGGGCAGGCTGTCTGACGCTGTTGTCACTGGTATACCATTCTCTTTGAGCGAGACCCCTCAACAGCTACTGTTGACCATATCTGATAAAATTGGTCATTTGTTATCACCTTACTCTACTGCTTTTCGCCCGAATCATGCTTTAACCTCAGCGCGATCTAATAATAACAACCGGATGAGTAGTACCCCTCTTATAGTTAAATTCTCCTCAGTTGCAGAGCAGAAACAGATTCTCTCCAAATTTAAAAAATATGGCTTGCTAAAACTTTGCGATATAATCCCCAAGCTTTGTGTCGCCAACTAAGGTCAATGCATTTGAAAGCCTCTCCAATAGCAAGAACAAATTGTTACGTTTTGCTCTTAAGCTGCGAGGGGAAAATCAACTCTGCGCTGCCTTTACTAGACTTGGAGAAGTTTATGTGCGGATAAGAGTCGATGATCCACCAATCAAGGTCATGTCACAAGATCATCTGGAATGCGTCGTAGCGGATGCGAAACATGCAGAAGCGAATGCGTAGTTACTTTTTTGATTACTTTTTTTTTCTTTTGTTTCTTTTGAAGAAATTATGATCTCGTATATTATTGTTATTGTTATATTTTACGTCTCATGCTATTTTTACTTGTTGTACTTGCTCATTTGTAACTTACTCACTTTAATTAATTATGTTTTTGTTTTTTTTTCTTATAGTGTATCAGATAAGACTTTTTTGTTCTATAAGGTTAGCCTAGTTCATGCTGCGTGTGGGTCAATTTTTTGTCAGAAACGATTGATTCATTTTGTTATATGTATTGCGCGTCTGTTCGTGCCGCCTGGGGGCCTATTTTCTTGTTTTATTAATGAGTCATAACACATATCCTCTGAACAATGTAGGATCTATGTTGAATGTGTTTTGTAACAGGTTTCAGGGTATGAATATTTGTCACTTTAATTCACGCAGCTTGCGGGCTAAAATTGACGAATTACGGAACACTTTAAAGTGTCCCAAGCTTCATGCTATCCTTGTAAGTGAGACTTGGCTCCAAGATGATGTCCCATCCTCTCATGTTTCACTCCCAAACTATGAAATATTTCGGAATTATCTTGTGGTAGAATTGGCGGTGGCGTTGCTATATATGTGCGACAGGATCTTGAAGCCAAGATAGTTTGCAAATCTAGTGGCAGCTTGATTGAGTTTCTATGTGTTG
>OZ005743.1:162771220-162856428 GCA_963930735.1 Dioctria linearis
GTCATACTTTTAATAATAAATTTAGCAAATAAAACCATCAAACAATTTAGAAATAATTTAATAACCAATTTAATAACTAATATAACCTGACAATTTACTCATATTCAAATGTTAATAAAATAATTAAACACTTAACACATATTAATCGTTAAACAGATAAAATAAATAATTGCTTACCATAAATCACCAAAAACACAAATATTTGATTAAATTCGACAGAAAATCACGAGTACGAACTTCAAGCTTTAAATGCATTTGACAGCACGAACTTTAATTATTTTAATTTATTTTATTTAACGCGAAATTTAAGAAAGAACGCGAAATTAAAAAAAAAACTAATATTTTAATTTATACAATAGGTAAAAAGGAGACGAGCAGACAAGAAAAAAGATACAATTTAAACAATTTCAGGAAAATACACGAAGTACAAGCCAGTGTTGGGCAAAATGTAATCTGATTAATGATTAACAATTACAATTAACCGTGTAATCTGTAATCAGATTACTTTGTACCAGATTACTAATGTAATCCATTTCCATAATTACATAATGTAATCGATTAACGTGTAATGTGATTACAAGTTAATCTGATTACACATTAATCGATTACAAGTTAATCCCACTACATGTTAATCTAATTAATGTGATTACATTTAAGACATTTAAGATATTTAAGATATTTGCATTCTAATTCTTCTTAAAACTCCCTTAAACTAATTTCGTACGAGAACAATACTATTTTCTTTCAATTTATTTCATTATATTATTAATTACTTTTAAGTAATCTACAAAGTAATCTGTTACAATGTAATTAGATTACAAAATAATCTAATTATATTGTAACAGATTACACATTTGGTAGATTACATATTCTCTCATAAGTAATCTGATTGATATGTAATCGAATATAATTTAATTAGATTACATTGTAATTTGACTAAACTCTAATGGAATTAATAATTAAATTACACTGCAATCAGTTTACGCCCAACACTGAATACAAGAATCATGCGCAAAAAATTAGTACCGCCATAGATGTTTTCTATGTTTTCGACATTAGTTTCTTACCACAGCATTAAAAATATCACTTTTGATAAAATTTGCTGTAAAAACGCTACTGTTATTAAACTACTTCATAAAAACAATGGTCGAATCAAAGGAAACAACTTATTCAATTTATTTGTTAAAATTATTGAGCTTTATTAATTTTTATTTTTTCTACTGTCCAAACAGACGGGCAAGATTGGCATCACCAAGCAAATTGGCCGAACTGGGTCTATAAAAGTCCGAAGCATGCTATACAAGCTTTCTTAGTTCTTTTTGTTCAAACGCAGCAGAAACATCAAGGCAATTTTTAAAAGGCTCCAGCAATATTGGAAAAGTGGTTCGTCCAAGTAAATTTAACAGAGTTGGAATCAGTCAACGGTTTACACGTTGTCCGAATATGATCTGTTCGTCGAGAAATTAGATTTAAGAAGTGAAGTGAATTGTGAAATTAATTAGTCTTAGAATTAAAATTAATTAAAGGAATGTATACGCATGAAAATGTTGTGTTGTAATAATTATAATAATAAAACGAAATTAGAGAATTTTCAATAAATAATATACCTTAGGAAATTTTGAATTTGATTCAATAAGTGATAAAAGAAAGTTTATTTCATAGAACTTGGTATTTGCTGAAGAAGGAACTTTTTTTGGATTCTCCGGTATATAGCAAAATTTAAAAAATGTTTTTTTGATTAAAAATCCTATAAAAAAAAAAGATCCTATAGAGTAATCTCTATCTTTATAGAACGTGGTGAAACCTCAAGAATTGTATAGTATTATAAAAGTTTTTTTTTAATCGTGATTAAATTCAATTTTTTTACAAACGCAAATCCTCGTCTTTTGAATTATTATCCCAAAGAATTTTTTTCCCTTTTTCAGATCGGATTAAAGTTTGTGTTCGGTTTTTATAACAACCACCACCACACCAGCACTTTCCAAAAGGTGCGAATACTCGACAGCACTTTATGCATGCATCGACTGTAGAAATTAAATTTCAACGTGAGTAAGCTGCAATTTCTGTGAGATCAGGTCAATTTATTTGTTGGAATTGATCTAGCCAGATTTCAATTTTCCAGAAAATTATTCTGTGTGGGTAATAAAATCATACGAAACGAGTAATTTGGAGTATTTTGCTGTTCAGTTATAAAAACTTACATTTGAATTTTTAAATTCCTTAAATTCTTCCGAACAAATTTCTTAGACTTTTTGAAATAGTTTATACTGGAATCCTGAACGAACAAATACATGAGAAAATAATTGGATCATAAAAATCTACATTTCACCTTACCTGTAGCCAAAGAGTGCTAATCCCAATCTTTCTTCAGGTGAAATAGATTTTCTCATCCTCTTCTGTCCTTATTACAGGCGTAACCTTTTATACGCAACAATTTTCTATAAAACCATTTATCACGAAATTTTAATTAAAAAAAAAGAAAAAAATTCTCTTATTTTCCTCCATTCACTTTGTCTAAATCTGTTTTGTTCCATTTCGGAGCTTTATATTGAAAAATAACACACGTTCCTAGCTAGAATTATATTTCATACTATGGGTTTTTTACAATTTTTAGTTCCATGATAACAAAATTTGGGACTTACCCGTTGTGATAGATATCTGCTATTATTGACCATCAAATTTGGATAACCTAGAAAACTTGAAAATACATTCCAAATCACTGAATAGATTTTTTGGTAATGATCAGAAGCACAGCCAAATATAAAAGAATATCATGCATACAAGGACTGGGCAAGTAGAACAGAAGCAAGGTATAGAGAGAGGCGAACAATTTTTCGTGTTTTTTAGACCGAAACAGGTAATCTCATATCTATAATTTCGTCTTTTGCATGAATGGGGGAAAAGAGCTTGGCTATGCATTATTGTAGTGCAACTGAACACAACTAGTTAAAAACAAAAATCGAGAGAACGTAGAATTACCTGAGAGACAAAATCTTATTGAGTCCCTTCAAAATCCTATCAAACTATTCATATTAATGTACATTGGGTAACCCTACCTCCATTTGGCAAGAAAAAGATAAATTTCGCAATGAACAACACACTAAAAGGAGATGTAAAATTTGTGTCAAATAAAATTCCCCGAATCCAGCATGAGATTCCCCCACTTAATCTCTTTCGAGCAAAACAAATGTAAACAGAAAAACGTGCTGTTCATATATCATAGGATTACACGAACAAACATTAGAATTCCTGCGAAAAACATTGGGACAATTTCAGGAAAACCTGTTTTCATAAAAACGCGGGAACATTTTATGAGCGTATAATCGGAAAACTCCGCCCATTCTCTCTTATTTACGAAAATAAATCATTTGCCTTTCCATTTCGTTGCATGTAATCTTCGCTTTTACATTTTTTGTCTTATTCGTAAAATGTTCAAAGAGGGTTTGATTGTTTTTTTATTTTTATCTCTTCTTTCCTTCCTTTTCTCGCCGTTTAAAGTTAAATGGAAAACAATCGGAACACTTTTCTGTGTCCCTTCTAGTTATTTATTCTTTGACAGGCATATGTAAATCAACGTTACCTCGCCCAGGGCTGCCAGATTCCCAGATTTATCGTATTTTCCCCGATTTTCAAGCATAATTCCAATTCCCTGATTTTGGCTCTGTTATTTCCGATATTTTATATGCTCATCCGATTTTTAGAGATTTTCATTATTAACCCATATTTTATTATATTGAAGGCTCTGACACAAACCGAAGGAACATGAAAAGTTGGTAAAAGCAATGAATTAGTTCCTATACACATGTAAAGATATGGATCAGAAGCGCGAAACAATGGAGAAATGTGGGTAAAAACCGGACGCAAACATTGCAGATTAGAACTCAGGTATGAAATCTGACGAAATTCGACTAACCTCATATGTTTTCCATTGTCACTTTTTTATTTTGTTCAGTTCTTAACCGGGTATTTTTCTAATAGGATCTCTGCTTATTTAGTTCTTCTCTTATATGATGGATAAATTTATAGTAAGAAAAAGTAACGCTAGCAAAAGTACAAAAATAAAGCCATCAACTTACAAATTATGATCCTTTGAAATGTCTCCTTAAAATAACTGGATTGTTGTCTAAGTACTACAAAAGGTTTCACAATATATTACGCACTCCTGAGAGTGCAGTTTACATTTTATTTCAAGTCTACCCTTTGCAATGCGCGGAAGTGAGCTTATCGTCTTAATTGTGCTTAAGTGACGCGCGACTTTTATTGCATATAAGTAGCATTTTATTTCAAAAATAAGTTATTCAGGTGTATATTTCTATACGAAATACGTTTAAAGTTAATAAATTGGTCGGAAAGTAACGAAAAATTACGTAGTAATAGCAAAATTATCCTGGCCGGTTTTTGAAACAGTTTTCTGCTGAATTTTTAATAACCAGCCACAAATGGCCGGAGTCTAGATTTCATTGTATTATATAACGGCCAATAATTTAAAGAAGGAAAATAACTTATTAGTACAATTATAATGAATATTTTTTTAGAAAATCGGAAGGTTATTTTATTAATAAACGAAATTACTTGATATATAAAATTAACGTTATAATAAAATCCCTTAGAAACGACGCGTTCTTTGAGAGACACCTTCTTTGAAAGATATCATCTTGACAGGATAACGAAAAGTTTTTTTTTTTAATTAAATAAACTCCAGGCTATTGTAGTAGTTTACATTACAGTCATTTAAATTATAAAGTAAAATATAAAATAAATGCTTTATGGAGTTGTGTCGTCATTTTACAAATGAATTAAAGTTGTGGCCTGTATCTAACGCAGCTTTTGCTTGGAAGTATTTATTTACGGCCACAGTACAAATTTCGTAGTTGGAATGCAGTTGTTAGATGATTTGTATTTTTTTTAACATGATGTCTTCAAAATCGAGATCATACATGGAAGATAGTCTAAAAGCAGCTTTAGATAGCATTCGAATAGAGGGAAGGTCAATAAGGGAAGGTAGCAGAAAATTCGGGGTAACTACACTACAGGATAAGCTAAGTGGAAAACTTCCTGAAGAGATTTCGACTCCTGCCCCATCTACTATCCTTACTCCTTTAGAAGAAGAAAAAAATAGTGAAATGGTGTATCAACTTGACCAAATGTGGGTTTCCCATTAAGAGAGAAGGTCTACTGGACACAGTACAGAAGATAATAAAGGACGATGGCCGGAAAACTTAAGAATGGACGACCAGGCAGAACATGGTTCAATTCATTTGTAAAACGACATCCTGAAATTGTGCAGCGTATACAGGATTGCATAACCAAGGGCAGGGCTGTGATTACAGAGGCGTCAGTTAGATCATGGTTCGAACAATTGAAACATTATTTGTAATCAATCGAAGCTGAAAACATACTAAATGATCCCAGAAGAATTTTAAATGGGGGGTGAAACTGGGTTCACCTTATGTCCTAAAACTGGACGGGTATTGGCTTTAAAAGGATACCGCAACATATGCGACATCAAGCCAGGTAATGAAAAGATACTATTACCGTGTTATCTACCTTCAACGTAAACGAAGAGGTCATTACACCTTGCGTAGTTTTCCCCACCCAAAGATGTGATTGTCCGATTGTTGATGGATGAACGGAAATATATTTTTTGAGTACGTTGCTAATGGGTTAGTTAAATGGCTGAAAGATAATAAGGTTCAAAACCCAATTATATTATTTGTAGACGGACATAAATCCCATTTAACACTGGAGTTAAGCCAATATTGTCATGATAATGAAACTATCTTATATGCCTTACCACCCAACATAACGTACATTATACAGCTATATGCATTATGCCGATGTTAGCGTATTCGACCGTTAAAGTCAGTGTAGAGAAAAACTGTGTCAACTTGGCAAAGGTCTACAAGATTGAAATGTAACGAAGCTAACATTCTGTTCTCTACCAGAAACAACTGTGTTAAGAATGGTAACACTTCCAGAAACTATTCGTAATGGCTTTAGAAAATGCGGATTATATCCAGTTAACCCAGATGCCATTGATTACACAAAGTGTGTACGAGATTTCATTGCCGAAGAAATAAGAGAGAACGTACCACCTGAAGAAGGTTCAGATCGCCATGATGCTGCTGCAAAAGTCATCAAATATATTGGCCCAAATTTACGGCTAAGGAATATAAATGTAGACATGTTATTGGAAGTAATTCAAAAAGCCAAAGGACGTGTACCCGATATCTGATCGAACCGTTTTAGACGCTTTAAAAGACCTCGGCACCGGAGTGTATGACTTCGAAATGCAAAATGCTCTGGACAGCAGTTTTCAGATGTATGAAACTTCCCAGTGCTTTACTGGTCCAAACATGTGAGGCGAATTTGTCTGCAGGTCCTATATCAGAATCTGTATCACCGATTTTAGCATCTTCACCGAAAAACATGCAAGTCCTAAGGCGTCAATATCGAAAATTAGTGGATACCTTGGGTCACCAACACTGTCAACTATTCGGATTGCGTCGCGTTCTAGGACTCCTTCTCTTCAAAACAGGCTGTATTCAAGAGAATGTTCCCCGAGTGTGAATAAGCATTTGTCCATTCCTTCCAGCAAACATATTTTTTCCAAACAAAAGAGAAAGAAAGGACAGAAAATGCCAAGTGCAATATCTTCCATAGATTGGAGAAAAATTATTGTTACGAAGGAAAATGAAAAGAAAGAAAAGCTTGAAAAGCTACTAAGAAGAGAAGAAAAGAGAGGTTGATGAAAAGGGAAAAGCAAGAATTAAAAAAATTAAAGAAATGGCCAAAGACAATTCAAAAGTGCGCAAAGTGTGACGACGAACTGATAAGTGACGTAGAATATGATGAGTTGAAGAACATTGGCTGCGGCAAATGTCCTAAAATGTACGGAGTTCAACAACGTTGAAGTAGCCTTCAATTCTACTTTTTATCGTCGAGACTATCTAAAATAAATGTACCTGCTTGCCTTATTTTTGTTTAAAAAAAAATATAGCAATAAGGATATTTATATATATATACTTATTCCCTGTTTAAGAAAATATCTTTTAATCAACTGAATTCCTATATTTTTTCGTGCTTTACTTTAAGAAAATGAACTTGTTTTTCCTGTATAATATATTTTGATTTGATACCTACTTCTAATTTTAGTCTTCTCTTTGCATTTTGAAAAATATTTGATTTTTCCTTCTGGCCGGTAATAGAAGCGCTCTTGGCCGGAAATAGAATTTCCGTGGCCGGAAACTAACGAAAGTGATGTTTTGTATACTATTTGATTAAAATAATGTTTTAGAAAGTAAATATACAAAGAAAATCACAGAAATAGATAAAAGAGAAGTATACTTATTCATTTAAAATATAACATGTTTCACCAAAGCAAACTCCACCATTATACAAAGGATCGATTAAAAAAAAGTGTTAGTTGGCCGGTAATAGGTACATTTACCCTATGTATCTTGAAAACTGTTGATTTTTCTTGAAAAGGAGGACTTTCACTTAGTACCCATACCATGGCCAGTGCCAGATGATTCAGATTTATGATGAAATATTGCCGAAAATAGTGGCAAAATTACAGGGTTTGAATTATGTAGCTTTTGTAAATGCGAGTAAAAATGTGTGTGCAAAAATTTTGAAAACTGGGCCAAAATGATGCGAAATTAAAAAACTGTTTGGTTGAAAATAAAAACTATGACGCGACCCGTAATATTGCATTTTGCAAAGTCTGCTCTGTTTCACAGATAAATATCAGCAAAAAAAAGCTGAGAACTTGATTGGATGCGGAAACCTTAAAAAGCATTTTATTGGCCAAATATTTTTGACAAAAATCGGAGAGAAATGTTTCAATAAAGCATGCTTAAGAGCTTTAATTCTGAAATGTTTTAAAAATAGTATAAATCTTACTGACAAGATTGAAAAAGAGCAAATGGCAATAAGAATGTGAATCTAATCTATGTTATAGTTCTGGATACATCCTTAAGTTTTTTAATTAATATTTTATTGGATTACTATAAATTATGCTTTGAACTAGTAATTATGTGATTTAATTCTTTAACCGATTTTCATACACAATTCACGATTTTCTTTCCAGCATTTCCCCGATTTTTGTATGTTGCCATCTGGCAGCACTGCCTCGACCTGATGTATGGAAGCCCCAATTTCTTCTTAGATATTTACTGGAAGTTTGTTCCACAGAATTTTAATGCATTACTGGAGACCGACGACGGCACACATGAAAGTATTTTATCTGAAAAAAATTCTTGTCGACCCCCAAAATGAATAAAAATTCTGCCGAAACATTTTCTGTAAATTATTTTTGCGTTTACGCTTATAAAAATTGTTAGCGGCCCAAGCACGCCTTGTCGGCCTCCAATAATGCATAAGAATTCTAAAGAAAAAATTTGCAGTAAATTTTTAAGAAAAAATTTGCAGTAAATAGCTAAGATCTAATTAAGGGCTGTGCTGTGACGTGATGTAATCGAGGCATCATTGATTTTATATTCGACCGAGGCGTTGCAGATTTTTGTTCTACTTGACCAGCCTTTGTATTTTATTAGTTTGTCTATGGCAGAAGTCTATCTGGATCTAATTCTATAATTTTTATACCTTAGAGCAAAATGGATTGGGCACCCACGCGTAATATTAAAAGTTATTTTGATTTTTGCATGTCCGCCCGTTCGCCTCTCCATACGTCCATCTGGCTGACTGTCTGTCTGCTTGTGCGTTCGATAACTTGAGAGCGCATCTACTTAGAGAGCTGATGTTTTGTACACGGACCTTAAAAAAAAAATAATTAATTTTGAAAACGAGACAAAACGGGCAACTCCTTCGTGAGGTTCCATACAAAAATTTCGTTTTCCTTCCATTATATATTTGGACACTGCCTGGTGTTTTATTATACTAGCAAGTAAAATTTCAAAAATGGACTACATCGGGCAACTCCTTCTTGGTGTTGCCATATGAAAATTAAGGTTTTTATGTATACTATGAATACGATCAGTCCAAGACATTTTTATTGTACTTGAAAACTTATTCAGAATACGAAATCCTATAAAATTGGTTATAATAACTTTTTCTGTCCGGCCAACCATTATAGAAATATATGCGAAAAACCACTGCAAAATTCGAAATTGCTCAAATGAGTGACCATACGAAATTTCATATGGGCATACATCTCTAGGGTATCATAAGAATTGATCTTAGACAAATTCTAGCTTTTTTACTTGTTTTTTGTAGGTTCACTGAAATGAGAATATATTTTATCCGAGTAATGTATTCTATCGGGAAAAGATCCCGATTGAGCCCCCAAAAATGTAAGCCAAGTATGCTAGGGGTAGGCTTGGCCCACATAAACTAGAAGAAAATTTAAGCTCGTCTTGAACTGAAATAATAATCACACTGGGTTTTGTGAAATTCACGAACCAGCAATTACACTTATTATTTCGTCAAAATCCCTCTTACAATTTTATATGACATTATTCCCTACGGCCGTCCTCAGTAACAAATTTTTTGCTAAATGGAATTTTTATATAGGTTAGAAAATTTACTGCAAATTATTGTACGTGTTGAATTAGATTCGTATGGTTAGTGCGATAAGTCAGATGTTTTACTTGATTTGAAAATTATTAAGATTTTCCTTCTATGCCCAGGGAATTTCTCAGGAACAACAACGTGGGCGCTTCTTCAGGTCTCCAGGCGTATTTAAAATTCCATCCTTTGCTGTTGCCTTGATGATATCGGTAGGATGCTAAAAAAAACTGCAGTTTGCTTAAAAATAGGCCGAAATCACTTGTACAAAAATATGAATAACTTTTTTTGTTGAGCGGCTTGTCTTCTCCCCCTCTTGACTTGCAGCCCGCGCCGGGAGCAAAAAAAACAAAAAAGTCCCCTTTCCGGTCTTCGTTTTGACATCTCATGACAAAGTTTACCGTATTTTCGTCCGGCTTTTAGTGTCAGCATTTGTCAGATTTTAAAAAGTGGTTTTGTGGTGGATCACATAGCCATGGTTACGCTTTCTTCGCTTAATTGATTATTTTGCGAGTTTATTCGGGCTTGCGGAAAACATATAGGTTAAAATTTAAATTGTTGATTTCTTTTTGAGGCCATTCCCTTTAACTCGTACACGAATTTGTCTGTCTGTATATTTATTTTTTACTATTTTCGACACTCCTAGACCCACTTTTCGTCATCACAGCGAGCTGAAATTTGGCACACAAGTTAATGTCGCGTGACACTCTATCAAAATTTGAACCGGAAATTTCCATGGAAAACCCGCAAAATCGAGAAAAATCATTAGAAAATTTGGTACATTTGATTAGTGATAAATCCGTTTCAGGAAAAATGCAGAGTATTCCGATTTTTCTGAAAAAATTTCCGGAATTTTCCGACTTTTCCGGACAATTTTCCGGTAAAAAAGTTTTCTAAATTATGCAGGATCAACTTCCCTATCAACTGGCATCATTACTTTCTCTCCGACAATGTTGAAAACTTGCAGAAAAAATCGAGGAAAATTCATGTAAAACGCTTTTCCGGAGTTTCTCCGACCAAGGAAGCGTTTGAGCGTTTTGCAACCTAAGACAAAGTTGTAGAGCGAAATGAGTTGCATAAAGTTGCTTTTGTGGAAAATTCCATGGAAAACCCGGAAAAGCGGAGAAATTATCGGACCAATTTTCATCCATATGATTAGTGATATATCTGTTTCAGGAAAAGTGCAGAATTTTCCAATTTTTCTGGAATTTCAGGAATTTTCCGACTTTTCGGGCAAATTTTCGACAAAAAAGGTTTATAAGCTATGCGGAATCATTTTTTTTCCGTCCTACTGGCATCAATACTTTCTCTTCAACAATCATGAAAACTTGCATGAAAAAGCGAGGCAATTCATGTAAATTTTTAAAAAAAATTCATAGTAATAGGAAAAGTCTGTGGAAAACATTGAAAATTGGGGAAATTCAGTAAATCAGTGTCTTTTCAGCCGTCATAAAATTGTTTTAAAATATCTCCATGCAGCACGTAATAAGAACTTAGTTAACGTGAAAAAGGCAGAAAATAAAATAAGTAAAAAACGAGTTTTCTAACAAAACTGAGGCCAAGCTGCATGCAAAAGTAGAAAATAAACTTTTCTTCACACACAGAAGTGGACTCAGATTTTATTCGATGACAATCACCGATATATTTCAGTATGATCAATCAGAGGTAATAAGTGATTTGATTCATGAAGAGAAAGAATATTCAAGAGAAATGTCCCAATCAAAAAATCTGAGTCCACCTCTGTGTGTGAAGAAAACTTTATTTTCTACTTTTTCATGCGGCTTGGCCTCAGTTTTGTTTGTAAACTCGTTTTTTACTTATTTTATTTTATTATTATTTATTATAATTTTGTTTACTTGCAATTTGTAATTTTAATTTTATTGTGTGCTTGTTTATTAACTTTATTGTTTTAACTTTATGGCTTAAGACTAATATGAGGGATCGTGCTGAATATATGTATATTTGTTAATGGCAATTTAAAACTCTTGTAGCTTTTCCAGCCTTACGAGGTTACCTGACGTTGAGGTACATTACAAATATTTTCTGCTCCTACCTACCGTTTTTTTCTTTAGTAGCAAACCAACGGCTTTCTACGGATCATATTGGTGATTGCAGTTAGTGTTCGAACCCAACACTCATTACACCACCCAAGGTTTATATTAAGTAAATAAAGTTTATAGTTATTATGCTTTATCCGGCGTATGCTAGACACTCTTGGGTTTGCCCTCCCATCTCTGGATGGTCTGAAAAGCTTACCTCAACTGGAGCTAATGGGCTTCATTAAGACGACAAGGAGGTTTTGGTGAAAAGTCTTTTCTTGTTTTTGGCAGGTTAGTACAATGGGCCGCCTTGGCCTCTGCGCCTGGAATATTTCGTCTCCCTGACTTAAAAAAAAAAGGAGCAGGCAAGTGCTACTTTTATTTGCTACAATTTACATCTGGTTATGATTTGCATAAACCTCTATACTCTAGTTACACAGGACTTAATCACAGCGCTAAATAGTAGTAACTTGAAAAATAATTCCAAAAAAACCCATCTCCCTCTTCTAATTTACGAAAAATATCAAATTAACGCCAAAGCTACACTCAAAGATGACTGTGTTTGCTTATAATCAATTTCAATTAGTAAACTTTTACGCGTGTCGGACTCGATGATGGACGCACTTCGGAAAACGCAATTATTGTCCAATAGGTTAGTCGAATGCTTCCAATGATGACTGTTGTAGCACTCCAGTCAATCACCAGCAAACAGTCAATAAAAATTCGAACCAAATAAATCAATTAGCCGCTGAAGTGAAAGCAGTTTCATCCCTTTTGACTGGAAGAGCACTTGATGCTCCAAGTAAGTTGTAAGTGCTTGCATGCCGCCGCCGCCGCTATCCATCCAGAGGAGTATTGACTGACTAACGGGTGGGTAAAGGGAGGATTTACATTGGCATGATTCAAGTCGGGAAAACTATCGCCACCGATTAAATTCAGGGTGCATTTGAGCAAATTACACGGTCGGGTAGCGTGGCTTACCATATGCTGTCTGGGTTGTATGTTTACATTTTAATCATTAAAAGATATCGAAGAATTGACATATGTTGTCAAACGGCAGCGAGATAAAATTTTCTATCTAAAGTTGCATCAGTGGCAAAGGTGGTGGTTCACCCTCTCGGGAGCACTTAGGGTACTTGCATTTGTGCCCTCCATTAATGACTGTGCAACATTTAATTTGACATTTCGACGATAACGTCAGCCCGCTACATGAAAAACTTAACCTCAGTTGTGCAATGTGTAGGTGGTTGCATCTCAATAGCCAATCTGACTTGCGTGTGTCATATATGTCATCCCTGTGTAATTAAGCAAATTATAGTGTTGCGGACAATTAGAGCTGGTAGGTATCTGTCCTATGTATGTATGTATGAAGCTGAACGAGTCATCTGTGATAATTTAAATGACCTTTTCACTTTTGTGCATGGCAAATAAATGAGGAAAGTAGATTTTTTGATAACAACCAGAGGCCTTGGAACACTTCTACAATCTTTTGTAGTGGTAGGTAGTGGTAATTATAAGCAACAATTAAGTCGGTTGTTTTTCATTGTAATTGGACGTAACCTTTTACTAAAATGTAAGAAAAAAATTCATAATTTAATAATTGTATTTGTTTAGATTAAAATCAGTAAAAAAAATTGAATGCATCAGTTATCCGAAAACGCAACTCGGAGGAAATCGTCCAACCTTTTATAGTGTTGCCATATAAAAGTCCTTTTTTTCACTGTATAGGTATTGGGATCTTGTCTGTGAATGCATTTAGTGAGATAGTTGAAATTGTTTGCACAGAATCATTAAAAAAAAATTAGTTTCGACTATGGACAAATCGTGCAACTGACTATTAGTGTTGCCAGTAAAAAAATTCACAAAGCTTTTATTTCAAGGTTGTTTCAAATGCATTTGCTTAGCAAGCTGAAATATTTTACACGCTCATATTACAAAAAATGAATTAATTTTAGTTTCGAATATCGACCAAATCAAGCAATCGTAGTGTTGCCATAGTAAAATTTTAGATGTAATAACTATTTCAAATTCGAGCGCTTTGACTTATGGCCGGCTGAAGCTGGTTGTGGTTAATGCAACAACTTCTAAGACATATGTATGATAGATGCCGAGTTTTGCAGACTTTTAAAGGTATAATCGGCAAAATTATTACAGTGCACAATAATTTTTCTGATGATTCTGCACTGTGTCAGCAATCGTTTTCTATTTTCGCAATACCGTTTTTTCTCTGATCCTGATCTTTTTGGTTTATGTACGTTTGATTCTGATTATCAGGTATTTCGAATGAATTTTCAGCATGTGGGTATGGAGTTTTGATTACTGCGATTCTAGGATTATTTCTGGACACAGATTATTTAGAGATTATTTACATTACGTTGTTTGCTTTTCCAGATCAGTCTGTTTAGTTTCTGTCTTTAGTGACATCCTTAGTAATACAGATGAAAAGTACGAGAGATATGTACATACGCCAATTGGCTGGCTACTAATATTCTTTCATCTAATGAGTTATTTATTCTTGGAGACTTAGTGATGATAGGGATTATTTCAATCCTTACGGTTTGACATCTGCATCAGAAACTTATGTAATGAATACTTTAGTATTGTTGGGTCTTATGCAGATAACGGAAATACGGTACAGGCAGGTACATCATTACAGCAATCACACGAGGGAAACAGTTGACTGAAGTTGAAAAAGCTCGAATTTTTGGGATTATCTAGCAGACAAATATCTACGAAAATGAAAAGTTTACTGACAGTCGTTGATAATTTTATCAAAAATTAGGCAAAATCCACGCTGCCGTCCTAAGCAGAAAGAGCGTATCTGCAAAACTGGAATTTTTGAGATAGTTATATATTTGGAGTCAGAGGAACAAGCCTATACAGGGGCGGATCTAGCATTCAAATTAGAGGGAAAGGGTCATCGTACTGAAATTCGTTTAAAAAAAAAAAAATCAAATGCGGCAATACTTTTGCCCAGCGCCGTAAGTCGCTTAGTTTAGCCACCGCAGTACTATAATGAAGTACTACGAAGTTTTCCGCATTAAGTGGTGCGGCTGATGTGTCCTTTTTTAGTATACTTTTTACAAAAAGTAGTTTTTTAATAGAAGTGTTTTTCGAGTATTTTGGATCACCCAAATGTGGGGTCCCAAACTCAAATTCCGAGAAAAACCCATACATGTACATCACAGGCATACAATAATATTCATAGAAACAAATTTTTATTTTTTTAGGTTTTGGAATGAAAATATTTTGATAAATTTTTTGAAGTTGAATTATATAAATAAAAAAACATAAAATAAAAAATTTATTTTTTCAAATCACTCAATTAATTAAATATTTCTTACTTTAATTTCGGAGGGGGCGGGGGGTTCATGACCCCAAAGACCACCTGGATCCGACACAAGATCTATCCAAATAACAGAAATATGTGTTCGTTGTGTAACTTCTGTTCTATTTGAATAGAGGTAAAACCATTTTATATCATTTCAGTGAACAAAAAGGACGTAACAGCATTCAATAATATAAAAGAAATGTAAACAAATGTGGCTTCATTTAGCTTAAGTACTAATAAGTGCAAGATTTCTAATGCATCTATATTCCGGAAGGAAAATAGGTGCGAAGTGTTGTGGCGATAGGATGGAACACCAATTTTCTAGCATCGCCTGGTTAGTTTATTCACGGGGTATTATTTAGTATGGTACTAAAGGGTTTCGTTGAAACCGATTGCAAGCATATGTGTGCTTAATTTAAACAAATTTTTATTCTGTTCTTTACTGGAGCCAAAGCAATTTTTTTTTAAAAATATTTTTATTTTTCAAAACCATGCGGGTAGATAATCTGCGCCAAGTTACCGCCTGTTATATAGCTAAAGGACTGCCGATTTCTCGAATTGTAATCTATGGACGAATCTATTCTTATTATGGTGGCCGTTACAGGTATGGTTAGGCTTCTGGGTTTTCTGTGTTTTCTTCTAAAAAATATGATGACATTTCAGGTTTTGTTACGTGCCGGTAACTGTATCCGTTTTGTAGTTTTGCACTCTTGGCGTTCCAAGGGGTGCCCGGATTATATTATAATCACTTTCTGTTATAGGAGTTCAATGGAAATGCCGTGTAGGCTAACTGTTTGCTATTCCGTATGACGTTTCGTTCCAACCACGGAACTCTTCAGCGGTATTCCTAATGCTATTTCGGAGGCGGTTTTTCGCCCGTCTTGTATTTTACGAGAAAAAACGAAATTTCTAATATGTTCTTGTTAAAAATGGCTAACTACTAAGCTATTTATTCGAATTTGTTAGTTGATTTATGCGAGTGATTATATATAAGCCTTCGATTTGCTTTATATGAGCTAGTGTTTGTGCTAAAAGAGTGCGAGGTCTTCTGTAAGTTTGTCTCGGAGTATTTTTACAGACTTAATGTCGCTTTTAATTCCAGTCATCGGCGGTATGATCATGTTTAGCGATACGTCTCGTCTATTTTCGGTGCGGTTTTCACTTTTACTAAAGCTTCGGTGTATCTTATACAAATTACAAATGATTATTTAAGATTACATGAAGTGTATAAATATAAATATATTACATACCCAAGCGCCAGTTCTTCGGCCACACTATCAGAATTTGGAAATTTTACCAATTTATTTCACAAATTCGTTGGGGATGATCACATTCAACTGTTTCAAAAAACTTACTCTTTGAATATAATAGTATCTAACTCTACTTTATTTAATTTCTAACTTTGCATATTTCGTATTTACATCTAGCTTAATTGATTTTTTCCAGTCATTGTAATAATTATTTTAGTTTTAAATTTAGTTATGGGCGTCCTAACTCTTAGTAATTATTTGGTACAATAATTTTGTGATTGGTTCATACATTCGTACTGAAAATTCTGTGTACTAGTGTACGTGAGGAGGGGTGCTGATTTTAATAGACAACTCAGTTTTATTAATTCAATATATAAATTTTTTTTTTATTATGTGCTAGGTCAAGTTCTTAAGCCTAATGTCACAAATTTCATAACACAACTTATAAATAAGTACTTCGAAAGGTCAATAAAATTCAATATATAAAATATAACGTATAAAATATAAAGTATAACTGCAGTCCCGTGCCTCGTTTTTTGCCTTTTTCTTACTCCTGTAAAGAAGAAGAATATGTGAAAATTTAATTTGCCTGAAAAGCGTGCATAAAATTATAAGTGCCGAAAGTTTCGTATACTGGTACGTGTGGGCAGTAGAGTGGCTCACATAAAATTTAAGTGGTTGACAGAGATAGCAACTTGTATTGCTGCTATGTGTAAGTTGGAGAAGGTGTAGCAAATCTGTCTTGCTACTAGCGTGCAGTTTTTTGGCATGCTGTTACGTGACGGTATGACGGTAGCAGCACTTGTGACGTTTCTCGTGTGCGTACCTCTAGGTGCTGCTTATGGGACTACACCTTTTTTCGTGTGCGCTTTTATGAGTGCAGCGAATTGGAATGCTGCTCCATGTGGGAGTGGATAATATAGCACTTGTGACGCTTTGTCATATGCTCTTATGGATGCAGCAAATTGGGTTGCTGCTACGAGTGGGATTGGATAATTTCCAATTTTGTAAGAATTACCATCTGTCTTTATGTGCTGCAGAGTTAACCTCTGGTATAAAACCAGGTCTAACCTTTGTATAAGGTTAACCTTGATTTTGAAATGTTCAGGATCAACTCCTGTGTAAAATTGGTTGAGTTAACCTCACCTTGTGCAATACTTAGGATTAACTCCTAGTCGAGATAATTTGAGTCAACTTCAATTTTAATATGCCCAGAATTAAGTTCTCTATAGGCTTAACTTCTGTTTTAGGATTGAGTGAACCTCAAGTTGTGGATTCAGAATTAACTTCTGATTTGGATTGGGATTTTGCACAGAACAGACTCCAAGGCTTATGACTTGATCAGATCAACTCTGATTTGGAAACGGGTGATTTCACTATGGCTCGCCGCCTTTTTATTGCTGTCGAGCATGGTCGTGTGCTGTACTCCGCATGGTGTTGTCCTGGTAACGCTTGTGCTAATTGTTTCGGCAATTTGATGACAAGGTGAAAATGTAAATTAAATACACGAAGGTTCGTGTATTTTAGGTAAGTTTTGTGTTGTTTATTTGATTTTGATTAGTTTCTAATAATTTTTTGTTCTTTTAGCTTGTGAAAATCATCAAGGGCCTTTTGTGATGTTTATAAGAGGAAATCAGAGGGCAGAGGAGATTGAGTTATTTCTTTTTGAATTGATTCTTGTCTATTTTTATGTTTGTTTTTGGGAAATAATAACTCTGGAAGCATCGAGGGATTAATAGTTCGGTGCTGGACCGAACACGTACGAACTTTTTAAATTAATATTTTTTATATATTATATATGTCTCAACTCAATATTTAGGATTTTCGACATGTTAACGTTTTATTTTTGAGCTTGTGCTAATTATAGGATCCTGAATATTTATTGTGACCCTATCATCAAACTTCTATGGTAGGCGATCAGAAATAACCATACTGATGAGACCTCTCTAATCGCTGGTTAGAAAAGTTCAATTTTATTCTGCGTTTTCTATGCACTATAGAAATTAATTAGAGTTATTTTTAGTAAATTTTAGTCTATGAAAACGAGAAATTTTTATCCTACAAGTTTTATTGTGCAATGCATTAATTGAATAAATTGAATTGAATTTAATTGATTTGAATCGAATATTTCATGTTCATATTAAAATACTCAATTTTTTTTTAATTAGTTAATACACTTTCCAAAAGACTATCTTAACCCAAACCATTTCCATTCAAGTAATTCTTGGTTCCTTTAATATTAAATTCGTGTATACTGTACATATACACACCATGCTTCATTACCGAACTTAAAAATTTCGAATGGAGAAAATTCATGTAAAAGTATTTCCGATTGAGAAAATTTACTCTCAAGATAAATTACCCTTCACAATCCTTCTATCTACATAAGTCAGGTGCACAAATCCTTTCTAGCGTAAAATTTTCCACAATAATAAATCTAGTAACGAAGTTCATCAGCCCCGAACGTATACTACTATATCATAACGAACCAACGCTAGGTAGACTAATGACTCGTATCGAAGCTTTGTTAACTAAACACAATTCCAACATTTCGGGATTGAAAAGCCAACAGAAGAAAGGGTTTATACCTACGCCTCGTCTGAAACTACCCAAGCGCGCATAATTAATAACAGAAGATTTGCGTATAATCTGAGCCGCGGAAATTTTAATCTCCTTGATTAAACATTGTTCACGGAGAGAAAATTACAAATTCAGACAGCGCGCCACCTATATAAGGCTAGGCGAACGGAACAGCGGGTCGGTAGTGTGGGAAGGAAACGTCGTTTATGATGGTGAAACTGTTAATTATAATTTCCACCGCAAATCCTCATTCGTCAAAGCCAGAGTTCAATTGGGGACTACTACTGAAGTACTGATGGCTTGCTGAAGTCCTGAATGGAGGACTGGAGGGAGTATTTCGATCATAATACATAGTACACTCTCCATAGTAGACCACGTTGAATATAGAGGTGGCAACTGCTAACTCGCTTCAATTTACTTTAATCCAAAATACATTCGTTTTTTAAGGTTTCGCCAACTTTTCTAAACCCTTTGATGACAACTCAACAATTGTTTTGAGGGTTACAGAGCGGCTGTCACCCCATTTTTTGTTGTTGGAATAATCTTCAAATTAGTAAATATCACTGGCAAAAGATTTTAGCTACCCACTTCACGACCTCTTGCCCCATCTGCTAAAGGGTTAAGTTAAAAACGAAAGAAGGAAACCATGTCATTTCAGCCTGTGGCCAATGCAACCCCGCGGGTCATTTACACTTGAATGGATTTTTTCTAAAAACTCTTTATATTCGCTGCCTCCCTTTAGACTTTGTTTCAATTACTTATTTAAGGCGAAAGCACCCCCCTTGCAGCTTTGATCTTTCTGAAGCTTGTCTTACTTTCGTTTTATTTAATTTTCCTTTCATCCTAATCAACTTTGTTTTGTTCTTATTTTTGCACGTTTTGTTTGTTTCTTTGTTTGTTTTTTTTTTAAATTTTTATAATTAAGCCCAATATTAGAAAAAATCAACACTCATAATTTAAAAACAAAACCTTGACAAAGATAATCCTGATGCTGTCGGAACGCGTAAGCCAAAACATTATTTCATTTTATCTCATGCTTGTTTGTGTGCTAATTATTTTTTAATCCTTCATTATTATAAGGAAAAAGATTGGCACCCTCTTTATGAAAACGAAACTTTGTTGTAAGGAAAATAAATGGCGTTAAGATTACCCTTCAAGTTATTACACTGCACGAATGGTAAGAGAAAGGAAAATGCCATACTCTGTGAATGTATTGAGAAAAAAAAACTAGATAGTATAAGGAAATGTTGACGTAATTCCTTCAGCCTGCATGTGCAAGGACCTGTTTACAAAAGAATAGGCTACATACTCGTAATATTATTTACATAAACTTTGAGCTCGATTTAAGATTTTTAAATTTTCTTATTTAGCGGGCCAATTGACTTTTGTGCTTATTGTCCTTCCAACAGTGCCGCTCTTCTGAGAAAGGGCAGTATACTCCTGAGGGAAATATTATCGAATTTGGCGGGCCTTAGAAATTTTATAGATCAGTTAATTGGGGACTTTTGTCTCCAAAAGTTGAAGTGGAAATGATTGTGATGTATGTTGTTTAGTTCGGGAACCCAATGAAAAATCCAAGTTTTGGACCCGGGGTTGGGGGGTGGGGGTGGACGGCGCGGTGCTCCACCTTGGGTTAAGGGTAAAAAAAAATGTTTTTTTTTTTTAAAATAATTCCTCATCGGTTGATCTTTGATCCTATAACAATAATGTCTCATAAAAATTTGAAAAAAACTATTTTTCTAACATATTTTGTATAAATACTTGTTTTTTTATAAATCTGGCGTGTAACAACGGGAAACGTGAACATTCTCCCAAAAAATCGTCCAACTCTTCGTTTGTTTCACTTTAACATATTTTTTGTAGCTATTCATATGCATAATTTTGTAAATTCAAAGTTAACTCATTTCCACACCACCACGAGGTAGAGTAAACAGTGCGTTTCATGTTTCATAGTAATACTCCGCAACGATAACATCCTATTGATGAGTTTTGTTAACCCGAATTTCTTGTAAAATATGTACTGACGCTTGCGATAACGATTTCCAAATCTTATCACGTTTAGCAACAGAACTGCCCTCATTCTTCCCAATTATTTCATGAAAGAATACCTGTAAAAACTGTGGAGTCACAGAATTCACCTCATGTAAAAAGGGTTGGATGGTGAATATTTTGACTCTTCCGAGTTCTATGATCAAATATCCGCTAAAATAATAGCAGCTGCTTCTTTGACAACTAGGAGCCGTTTTTCATCGGGATTTTATTTTTTTTACCGTGTACCAATTTTCTGAGAGAGGTTTGCATCCCGTGTCCCGGAAGCAGACAACAGGTAACTGATTATTTCGCTGGATGATGAGTATATCTTCTCCATAATTCTTCAGAAGACGAGATTTTACAGTCGTTGATATCCGAACGGTACTCACCTACAATTTAGTCAATGAGTTTAGTAATGGAAATTAACATTCTTCGGAATTTTCGGTAAGATATGTGAAGATGTACTTAACCGCTGCGTCAATATTCTTCGCGGGCCGATATACTCTTCTCTGTCCGAAAGCCGCTTCTGGCAAGACTAATAGTATCTTGGTTCCACAACAACCAAGTTCGTCATATGTTGAATACGTCCCCATTAATCATCACGTTCGTTAGATACTTTCAAAATCGTATCTTTTAGTCATGAATTTTCAATCAATCCAATGAACTTTTTATTCTCTGATTGTTTCAGAAATCGCTGGTAATTGCTTCAGTGCACCCCAGATAATACAGAACATGTTCTGATCATAAGACTTATGTCCACCATGCAGAACGAATTCTTCGGACGTCGGTTAAAAATGATCGTGTGATAATCGGTGAGTATCCGAATATATTCAGAACGTATTCTAAAGGATATAAAATTGATATAAATGAGCATCCACACAAACATATTCAAAACGTATTCAAAAAGTATTCAAAACGGTATTAAATACATAGGTATGGATGAAAGCCATATTCGGGACGTTTTCAAATAAATATAAAATTTAAAAAAACATAAACTAACTACCAAAATTACTCACTAGAAACCACCACAAACTAGACATCGTAAAATGTATTTTTTTTATGTCCTACGGTACACAAACCGGAAAGCTGCTATACCAAGGAAGGAACGAAAGCTCGATTTTCGTAAATGCATGCTGATATCCAGTTGAATACTTTTACCGAAATTGAATAAAGTTTACCGATTTGGAGCCAATCATCTATGTCCAAACAGTGTCTTTTTAGACCATGTTCCATTTTGTTATCTGGGATAGAAAACATTAGGATTCAAAATCAGAACGTGGAACTCTCAAACGCCGTGACGACGATGACACTGGAGGTGCTTCAGCTATTTTACGTAGCAATCAATGTTTCGATATTATAATTCTTCTGACATAGGGCATGAACTAAGAATAAACTTCACAAAAAGCGTACGTGTTCGCGATTTCCCGTTCAACGCTAGATTTCAGAAGTGTCTGCACGACAACTTGGTCACCTCCTTTTAAACTTTAATCACAAATTAAACATGTGAAAAAGCTAGAATTGGTCTAAGACCAATTCTTATGATACCCTAGATCAGTGGTGCCCAACCTTTAACCTGGCTTGAGCAAATTAAGTATTTAAAATTTTATGGCGAGCCACATATTAATAAATATATACATATATTGGTAATGCACAAAAAATTCTAATATATCAAAGAAAATGCGTACTTTATTAAGAATTCAATTACAAATTAAATATAAGAAAAACATTAATGTGAAACCTGACACTGCATTTCTTCTACCAGTTTCTTGTACTCTGGTACATACAATGTTAGAACTAAATTCATGCAGTCATTCAGATGTTCATTAGTTATCCTGGATCTCAACTTTGATTTTAACAAGTTCATTGTTGAAAAACCACTTTCGCACAGGTAAGTTGATCCAAAGCAGGAGTGTAGCCTTTGAAAAGTTTCTTTTAAGACTGGATATTTTTTCTCATCTACGAGTATCCAAAAATCTGTTTGTAATATTCTTGTTTTCAGTTGTAGATCAGATTGAAAATCTATTATTTCCATCTCTAAATTAGTAGCTTTTTTATTTATCATATTTGCAAGTTGTTGTGATATTTCTGAAATACTACTATTAACAGATGGATTTAAAATGAATGAAGCAATTGGCTAAATTTTACGAAAATCAGAAAATCTAATATCAAAATCATTTTGAGCTCAGTGAGAGATTCAAAATATTTATTTGTTTCAATTTGCACTTCGGGTGGTGCCATTTTGAAGCGAAAATATTCCTGACCTGATGTAGAGAAGGCCTCGATTTTTTCCTAGAAATTTATTCGATATTTTTTCTTTAGAATTTATATGCATTTTTGGAGGCCGACAATGGCACATATTGTATCTGAAAATAGCTCCCGTCGGCCAACAGACTGAATAAAAATTCTGCCGAAACATTGAATGTATATTGCTCATCTACGAGTCTACGCTCATAAAAATTGTTAGTGGCTCGAGCGCCCGTTGTCGTCCTCCAATTCTATGGAAAAAATTTCCAGTAAATTTCTAAGAAAAATTTGTGGCAACGTAGAGGCAACGTTGATTTTATATTGGAACGAGGCACTCATATCCATTGCATAGACATGAAGCCTATCCAATCAATCCATCCAATCTACACATTCACTGCGTTCTAGATCAGTTTACAAACGAAAATAAGCAAAAGAAAAACGATTGCTGTGCTCTGCTGTTAATGAAATAGTTTTGTCGGTTTATTTCATGTTCGGAGCTTCGCTAAAGTTCACCAAGACTTGTCAGTTAAACTTGTCTTGTCGGTTAATATGAACTGAGTGGCATCACATTTTACTATGGGCCTTGCATAGCTGGGTATTATTTTGTCTGTGCTATGGCCATTAACAGCGGTATTGTATTTTATAGAGCAAATAATTTTTTAGACATTTATGCCCGAGTTGATAAAATGAGCCACATCAAAAGTTGCCGCAAGCCACACGTGGCTCGCGAGCTACGGGTTGCGCATCCCTGCCCTAGATGAATGCACGTATGAAATTTCGTATGGTCACCCATTTGAGCAATTTTGATTTTTTGCATTGGTTTCTCGCATATATTTCTAGAACGGCTCGTCGGACAGAAAAAATGATTATAACCAATTTTATAGGATTTCTTATTCTGAAGAAGTCTAGGACTGATCTTTTCAAAGTATATGTAAAAAACCAAAAATTTTATATGGCAACACCAAGAAGGGGTTGCCCGATTTAGTTCATTTTTGAAATTTTCTTTGCTAGTACAATGAAAACAGCATGTACCAAATTTCAGCTCTCTACGTCGACGCGTTCTCAGGCAGTGTTCAAATATATAGCGGAAAACGAAATTTTTCTATGGCAACCCCACGAAGGAGTTGCCCGATTTGTCTCATTTTCGAACTTAATTTTACTTTTTTTTTTAATGTCCGTGTACACAGATGGACGGACGGACGGACAGACAAACATGCAAAAATCTAAATAACTTTTAATTTTATGCGGGGGTGTCCAATCCATTTTGCTCTACCATCATTATTTCTGTGCGTTACAAGCGGAATGACAAACTTAGTATACCCTATAGATTTCATCTAGGGTATAAAAAGAATCCCTCACAGGATTCGCCATAGCGAAGTGTAATGCAAGTACGTGCGACCGAAATTCTAGCTACAAGATCACTGACCCTGTGCGTGTTGGGTTAGGATATTCCATAGTGGCAGTAAAAACAGGAGAAAAGCTTACGATTGATCTATGACTACACTAGATGAAAATAAAAGCTAAATAAAGTGAAAACAAAAAAGTTTTGCATGGCAACACCAAGAACAGGTTATGACATTTAGTTCATTGAAATTTTATTTAATATTTTAATGAAAAAGCTGCACAGTGCTCCGTCGCCATACATGAGATCGCTCGAAATTCCGTGCTGTACGGGAATGACTTAATTTTTTATGTTTTTAACTTGGTCTAATTTACTCTTCAAAATCGCTGCTGCTATCCTCGGTTTCAGAAAAGTTAATGTCCTCTAAACTGAAAACACCACTGGATATAGGTGTTGCAGGAATTGAACGGTTGGAATTTTTAAAAAGTTTAGATTTTCGCACGGTATCTTACAGTTTCAAAAATATGAAATTTTGAGGTCCGATGTCAAAAGACGCAAATTTAGCAGATCCATGTTGGTATCCTCACGAGACGATTTCCTTGTGTGATGTTCCCTAATTTTCCTGATTTCTTTGTGTCTTGCTTCTAAGGTTTCTTCTGACATTTGACCTATTGGGAGTATACAAGTAGATATTATGTCAATTCCGTTTACAAGGAGCTTGTGTACAGTGACTGGCATGTAGTACCAAGAATAGTTTTCTAAATAGAGTGCCTTTGTTTCGATCAACAAATGACCAAACTTAATTCAATATTATAACCGCTAGATATTACGTTTAAAATAGTTGATTTTTTTTTTATTATTTGTTCATTTATGCCAGTTATTTCTGCACTAATTGAAGCATTCCTGAAAAATTGCATAGCGGTGTTTCCGTCGTTTGTTGACGCAAAACCTGGCTTCGGCTTTCAGCAATTAAGCCCAGTTATTCTTTGAATTCAGCTTAGATTCGTCGTTTATAATTCTGAACAATTATTTTATTTTCATCTCCTCTAACCTACCAATATTTTATAGGCAACTTATATGATATATGGAGAAGATACTCGAAACAACGAATTCAAGCAGATAGTGTGGAAATTCCAAATTTATAATTTTCAGCATTAGGCAATCTCTCTAGAGAACTATTCATTTGTGATGGGTTTTGCGCCACATCTGAAACATTTTGCACTACTATCTGTGCCTGAAACAATATCACATATACTCCCATACATCCCATTGTGAAGTGTAAATCATGAGATATCACTACATACAAGTTTGAAACAGAGACGTTATATGAAGAAAGATTCGAAATTAGCGTTGAAATCTGTCCAATTCACTTCTTACCACATTGGAAGTCTCCAAAGTTAATAGGTCCACAATACCTCGTAGAACTTGGTCTTGGATTTTGCCATACATATAATTTGTTCATCTAACGTATGTTTCAACTGCAAAGGAACTAAAGCAATTTAGAATAGGTATTCGTCAGTAAGAGAAGCGTCAGAAAATTATTGCTTGTATAAGCTATGCCCTGAACTACCATCAAAGCCCCACTTGTATATCATACTCAGTTCTTGACGACAAGAAACTTGACTAATAACTTCCGCTTGCATCTCTACAATCCTAGTTACTGTGTAATCCAGTAAAGCTTGAAGATTTAACTCAGCGTGACTTTCGGATACTTCAATAAATTGCTCAGTTGGATAATACGTTTTCTTAAAATTTCTTAGCGCATAAACACTGGGGAATGTGTCTTAATGCAAGCTGTTGAAAACTGCAGTTCGAAGCAACCTATACTTGGACACAGAGATTTGGATCTAAATATAATGCTAAGGATTGCTCTACAGATAAAGCCTTATTTGTTTCCTCCTCTCTCTCTTTGATGCTCTTCTTGGCAGTCTCTGATGATGTCGATAAGTCCTTTACAAGGGTTGCAACAGCAGTATGTCCTCCGGCCCGCAAAGACAACGAAGTTGCTATTGTCTCTAGCAACGACGTAGAACGGGTTTCCAACAGGTCGTGAACCTTTTTCCTCTTAGTTGAAGATGCACATTCTTCGAACGCTTTGGGGTATCTTCCTCTTATGCCACTAACTCCAGGTTGCGCCTCATCTTCTGATAGCCTCTTTAAAGGCCATGGCAATCCCAATTCCTCACTTAGCTACTGCCTATTATATTTTGAAAAGCTATCCATATTTTTTCCTGCAGATAGCCATTTTTTGGAGACAATCATAGAAAATATCCGAATTTTCTCATTAACAATGAACTTGTCTTCATTAGCGCAATTGTATAAATCGAAGAAATAAGATACTCTAACGGAACTAATTCTGTTTCCTTGAGGGCTTTCTCGCCATAACCCGAAAACAGCTCGCATTGGCCGCCGTGTGACCTGCATCTGAAACATTTATTTTTTATATATGTTCCGAACTTAAATTTAGAATTTATTTACTATGCCTAGATTTTATAATAATATATAATATCTCATTAATATATAAAAAAAAATCGTTGAGTGCGCAACTGTAAATTTTTTTTAAAATCTTTGTCAAAACTAACCAAATTAAAACAATTTCTAAAAAAGCATATGGTTCAAGTTAAGCCCATATAAAATCTAAAAATAAAATAACAGAGCTATAAAAAACTTAATATTATAATACATACCTTCATTTAAACTGTCCATTATTTTTAAATGAATATTTCCCAAAAGCACAGAAAATATTAAACTTTTTCAGAAGCGCAAAATTCCTACTGATCATGATGCATTTCGACTGTACCAATTTATACTTATATTTAGTCACTCCTTAAAGGTTATCGTAAGGTAGTTAGGAAAAAGTAATAACGGATTAGGGAGGTTCAGTTTATATCGATTTAACTTGCAGGTCTAAATTTGTCATTTGTTTACCTACCGTTATTTGTATTTCGAGCAGCCTCAGGTATAAGACGAAGCACGTGTGCAAAATTTGAGGTCTCCACCTCGACGCATTCTTAGGCAGTGTTAAAATACATACATAGTTAAAAACGAAATTTGTGTATGGTAATCCCACAAAGGAGTTTGCCCGATTGGTCCCGTTTCCGAAATTGAATTTACTTTTTTTTAAAAAAGTTTGTGTGCAAAATTTCATCACTCTAAGTAAACGGGCTCTCGAGCTATGGTGAGGACGGGCGGACATACGGACAAGTAAAATCAAAATAACTGCTTGCGTGTCAACAAGTTTTGCTCTACCAGTATTACTTCTGTTCGTTATAAATTATATAACAAAATGACTTCAATTTGAAGTAGACTTCGCTATATAATGTTATCACAATATTACTAATATTATCATTTTTACAAAACATACCGTGAGAAGATTAAGTTGGACGTTTTTGTTTTTTTTTTTTTTTAAGAATTTGGTGGTTGTTACACATCAGACTTTCAAAAAAAGTGGTTTTACAAAAAATGTAGGGAATTTGCTCTTCTTCAAATTTGTATGTGACTGTTTTGTCGTAGGATCAACCGTTGAGGAATTATTTTGAAAAAGAAAAACACTTTTGTACCTTTAATGCAAGATGACGAACCGCCCCCCCCCCCCTTTACCAAGGTCCTAAAACTTGATTCGTTCATTGGTACTAAATAACATTTATTAAAATAATTTCTAACTCCCCATTTGTTAGGCAAAGGCCTTTTTTGTTTTTTCCCCTATTAACTGGACTAGTAGGCCAGGGGCGCACCGAGAGGGGGGGACGAATGGGACTGGTCCCCCTCCAGAATGTCAAATTTACAAAATACGTATAAAATATGGTCTGTATATTATTACAAAGTCCGATAAAATAAAATAAAACCTTTTAGTCTACAATAGCAGTCCTTAAGTTCTCAGACGGGTGCAGGACGCGAATTTAGAGCCCTATTTTTCCGACTCGTTAGGACTTGGGACACCTATGGTCCCCTCTGCAATTCCAAATCCTGGGTGCGTTACTGTAGTAAGCCTTAATCTCCAAACATCTACAATGTGAAATTTCCACGTACTCATACAAGATATGCTTCCTTAAACTTACCTCAACGTGTGATATACCTGTCTGATGTAAGTATACATATGTATGTTGAGTTTACTGTAGCTCGTCAGGATTTCTGTAATAATTTTGAGTTGATTCCAAGAAAGCTTCAAAATCTCCATAGTTTGCTTTTGTGAACGTCTTTTGTAGGATCATTTCGCTTGTTTGGTATCTTTTCTGAGATCAATTTCGTTATAAATCTCCAACTTTGTTGGATTAGTTTCACAATATTATATGACATAGGTACGGCAAAATATGTCTTGTCCAAGGAATTTCATAGAAGCTTTCATGACCTGCATATCTGTTTTTCCGTTTCGATTAATTCCGAAGTGCTCGAATTACCAATAAATAATTAGATGGTTCGTTATTTCAAGGCTTGCTACTACTTAGATATGCTTATGATTAGCTACATCTTCACTTCATATAATATTTTGCAGGTATTTTTTAAGGTCTGTTAGATGCTAACTCTCGGATTCTCACCATTAATTCCTGCCGTTGCTCTTCCTTAGTACACTAAATTAGGGATACGTCATCTTGATTTAGTTCTATTTGCAATATTTTGTTATCATTGCATCTGATGCCATGGTCATTATTATATTTCTGGTGTGTATTTTTAGTTTAAAAAAACTTTCGTCCAGTTTTTCTACATTTTCATCTTTTACACTCTTGTTATCGACACTTTTTCGATAATCCTACCAAGTAACACTGTATAAGTCGCGTTTGAAAAAGTTTGTTAAAACAAAGTTAAAATAAACACGAAAAAAAAACATTTAGAAACCACACGGTATTTTTATTTTCTTATCTATTTTTATACAAGAAACCTCAGTTCTGTGAAATTAAACTTGACATAATTGTAGAATTTTTGCCTAAGTGACTTATATTTTTTTCCCTCGAAATTTACTTCAAGACTTTTCTTCAGAACAGTTATGCCATCAATTTATTGGTGAGAGAGAATTGAGTCCAAAGGATTTCACTTTATTCGACGATGACGTTAGGGTTGCTGGCAGTTTTTGTGCGACTACGAAAGCATTAATTTTTCTCTTAACAGCATTTAGAGTATATTGATAAAAAAAATCTACTTTTTTTTTTAAATTGCCCACTAATAAGCCAGTAAAAAGGAAGGGAACTGAAAAAAACGTCCAACGATATTTGTGAAATCCTTTATATTTATGTTCTAAGCATATCTTGAAAAGTACTCTTAATAATTTTAGTCGGATCTTTTTAGGGAGTGATAGGTGATGAAATCAATTTCGAAAATCTCAAAAATTATCAATTTTTGAAAAAGATGCTATTAGAAATATTGTAGTTTATAATATTCTACGCAAGAAAAATCCATATACCTTATTCGCTTCAGAGATATATAGAATTATAATGCCGAACAGAAATTACGGACACCATATATGTATCATGGTGTTTCAGGTCCGCATAACTTAAATGTTTGATAGCTGTGGTGGACACAAGCAAAATATTATACGGCGACGGGTGGGGTAAGACGCGTCGTTTCGGCGGTAGGGAGGATTTACGATTTTTAGTACTTTTTCAAGTTTACACCCTGTAGATTTTTTTATATACATCCCATCAAGGTGAGATTCATCTTATGAGAGCTTTCGAATCAAGCCCAATCATCCTTTCTGCCATCTTCCATCGAAAGTTGTAGAACGGCAAATTCAAAAAATTGGAAGAAAGTTAATAACTTTTTCAAATTTTAATTATTTACCCGACATAATTCATGATAAATATACAGTTGCTTTACAAGATTTAGAAACCCGGGAATGTTACCTACCTACCTAAATTCACCCGTTCTTGAGATATACCCGTTTTTATGATTCATAATTTCATTAATTTTGCTACTGACGATGATAATTGCGCCTACTATTATGCAATTCCACCCAGAATTTGCAAAATTAATGAAATTATGCATTATAAAACAAGTTTATCTAAAAAACGGTTGCATTTATGTAGGTTCATGTGAATAGTCAAATTAGAAGTAACATTCCGCGTTTCTAATTCTTGTAAAAAAACTATCTTCACTTTGGTGGAAAAATCATTGAAATTTTAAAAAATTAGGATTTTTTTTTAAATTTTTTGATTTTGACGTGCTACAACTTCCGACACCAAGGGTTGACAGGAAGGGCTGATTGGACATATATTGAAAAGCTTGGACGGTTTTCTATCATCTAAGATAACGCTCACCTAGATCTAGGTGTCTATCAAGATAGTTACAGGATGTAAAGTAGAAAAAGTACTAAAAACCTTAAATTCCTTACCCCCCGCTTGTCTCCACCTCAGCTAGCATACCTTAAGTTAAGTGTACTGTATGTGGTACATGGTGCCCATAAAACTTTGTCATTTTGCAACGAATTTATTATTATTGACCAAACCTTAATCCAAGTACAAATTTTATAGTTAGAAGTTTAGCACTCTTAACAATTTTCGAAATGTCTTGAGTTAAGGATTTTTAAAGGAAAATTTGTAAGATAGATTTGACAGCTACCTGGTTGGAAGGATAGCTAGATCGTAAATATTTGGGAAAAGAGTAATAGTTGGAAGGATTGGTACTCTACCGTAGTATTAAATTAGAAGTATTCTCATATAATAACGGCGAAAGAAACTGTAAGGTCTTTTTCAAAAATTAGTCTTGAAATATTTCCTTCTCGTCATCTTGAAAAAACGTTCAAAATGTTAATTTTCTACTCTCCCACGACCTTCCAACCAGTTATTGATGTTTTATTTTTGGTAAAATGGAGTGGGTAAATCTACATGAACTGTGTATATACAGGGTGTTTCCTGAACATTAGAACGAAATGACGAAGATGAAAAGACATCCTGAGAAATGCAAATCTCCGTGTTGAAAAAAAGAGTATTAGAGTATTAGAGCAGGCAAGATATTGAAGACATCGACATTGCAGACCGCCTTGAAAAAAAAAGCAGCCAAATTTCAGTTCATCAGAACTGCTGTTCACAAGATTATTAAGTGAAACATGACTTTATTTAGGAAAGATCATAATGGCCGTTCTGGTGGAGGTAACGGAATATATGTTAAGAGTGATCTGAATGAGAAACTTTTTTTTTCTTTTAGAATGCTAATTTGTTCAGTGGTCCAAAAGTGTATACTATCTACTGTATAATTTTTGATGTTATAGTGTGAGTGTTTCGAATTTAGCGAATCTACTATCAAGCGCCTTTCACGCTATGCTGATGTCATAGTGAGAAGCGACTCCGTTTTGACTCCTGGGCTGATGAGTTCTTACATATTTTCCAATCAATTCATCTCAATGTAGTCAACTACTTGACATGTTCTTGTGTGACTGATAGAGGTAAGATGCTGTTCTTTGATTATATCAGCACTTTTAACTCGTTAGATGATGATGATTTGCTAATTATGGGCTTCAGTTTTTTAATGCATATTAATTCTCCAACAAACTACTCTTCTTTAATCTTCGTTTGAAGAATGCAGACATCGCTATGGGACACAATATCTTATCCATGGCTCTAAGGAGATTTAGATGTTTTCTCAAAGACCTCAAGTTCGAGTGGGCATTAAGACAATTCGGGGTTAACTTTTCAAAAAAAAAAAGAAGATAAAAAATAAGGGCTGCAATCGAAATGAATACATGAGAGACGGCTGCTCTGTATCATGAACCCCCCTAATAATAATAAATAAAATATTTGCGAATGGGCTAAATATGTTTTCATTTGATTAAATACTTATGTGGGCGTTTAAATATATATTTTTTAAAACTGCTAAGCTTTTTTTGCTCTGAGAAATTCGTAATTCTTTTAAAATGGTAAAAATGATGTTAACGAATTTCTCCACTAAAAATTATAATAACCAGTAACTGGTTAGTAAAAAGCTTACTACCAGGTATTTTTTTTTGTTTTTTTTTTTTTTTTGTTAACTAAAATGTTTCGAATACGATACAGTCAACTCCAATTAGACATACACTCAGACCAAAAAAGTCCTACTCAGCGATTGAGAAACGTCATCAGTTTAATTATATATGTATATATGTACAAATAAAGCAGTCAGCATAAATCAAAGGGTTTGCCATTAATGAGTCAAAGCAGAGCTCACTCTCTCTCTCCAAATATTGCTCTTATTACATCTCTGTTTCCTATTTAATCCTCTGCCAGGCAAAGGCGACATTCATTTGCTTGTTATCTGATATCTCATGTTGCAATAAATCACTGCCTGCAATAAGCTCAGCCTGTGTGCGATTAGGAGCCGACAATTCGCTTTTGGCCTCGGAGAATCCTGATATGGCTCCTTTGGCTTCACATAATAAATTAGTGTTCGTTAATTATTCAAATCTGCACTGGAAAACGCTTAATTATAATTCGGATTTTCTAACCGAATTACGTCGCCTCCAAGAGGCCGTTCCAAATCCGACCAGGTGATGTTGATGGTATTGGTGGCGTTGTTGGCTGAGTGTTTCAGATTACAAGAGGTAATGAATGCAGAGTTTCAGAGAAAGCCATTCAATCAAGGGATAGATTGCACCACAATTGAACACCATGCATATATCATGCAATTGGATTTGGCAAAGCTATATAATTATGGACTAGTTGTCGACACCGTACATACTGTGTATATGTGCAAGGAGATCTCATCTGCAAGAAATGAAATTTGAACTCAAGGATAATGGCATTAAATCACTTCAAACAAATAGAATTGGTAAATGGTGATGAATTTTTAATTAGGATATTTTAATGCAGTGTAGGTATACCAAATGTAAGCTTGCATGGAAAATATAAAGTTAATCAGAAATGGAAGTCGATGTACCTTAATAAGGCAATGAATGCAATTAATTATAGGAATGGCTTCACAAATTCCTTTCTTTTAGGATTGAAATCAACGAACTAAAGGAGATTTAATCATATGTACGATCCGTGTACATGAGCGTAGCCAAAATTGCCATGCATTTGTGTATGTTTTATTTCGCCCATTTATGGTCCTGTGCTGTCAGATTCATACTTCTTCGTTGAAGGCTTGGTTTGTTTTGGGCTTGGCGCATTGACGAAGGAAAACTAGATAAATAACCGAAGGGGCACGCAGAAAATATTACTTACAATTTTTTTACTACTGACCTTTTTTCTTAATTATTAACATTTTCATGTTCATGTTTGCAAAATTCAGTAAATACTTTTGAGTATATGAAAATAAAGTGATTAAAATTGCGCACAGGTTGTACAATTGTGTACAGATGTACAAATTTTACGGCGCTTATGTACAAACAATATCAGTGTCAATTTGTTAAAAATTGCTACATAATATTTGCTCATTTTCATCTCCTTTAGTTATTACCACGCTGATTGAGATCGAGTCCCTCATATAGGTGCATATAGTACTCTTCTAAAATGTGTATATATTTTCCTTTTTAATTTGCTCCATAACAATACACTATTTTCAATTTTGTCTTGCTCCTGAATCATGCCAGGTTTATTTCGCTAAGACTCATTACCACGATGTTTTATCGATGACATTTTTGTGGACTTCCTCCGATATTGTTTTTGATAGTAGTAGAATATGCAAAATTTCTCGATTGACTCTAAACTTTCGATCATCAACTCCTCCCAGAATGTCAGAACCTGCAATATTTAATCAAACTAGAATGCAAGGAGGGATGACATCTGACGGCAACTGAATGGAAGCATTTCGAACACATACTATAACGTCAGCAATATTCCTGATGTGGCCATACAATACAAATTCCTACGAAATTTTCAAGTGGAGCAATGGTGGTAAAATCTGCCAACCTGAAAAGATTTGCATTGCCAGATGAATTGTTTTTTTTTCAACTCAAAAGTTGATCCCACCAAAGTCATTAGGTTTGACATTTCCCTTGTTTATATTAATGGACGTAACGAAGAGGAAATACATTTTGTCGCCTGAATAATGTTTTGCCACATATGCAAAAATGAGATAAATTCAGTTAAAGTTGAGACCTTTGTTATAAAAAAACTGTTCGATATATTTTTTTATTTGCATAAAAAATCAGTTGTTTTCCGTCTATTTATTTCTTGAATTAGTTTTTGTTTCAATAGAAGAATATTTCCATTAAAATTTAATTAATATGAACATATGTTTGTTGATTATGGGCCAAAACTAGAATTCAAAACATTACATGGGGCAAAGCAATTTACTAATAAAGTTAAAAGAATATGTTATTACTTAAACATCTTTATTTAGCCTTGAATATTTAGTTTTTTTCTAAACAAAAATACATTTCTTCATTTATTCGGGTAAAGTTAATATTTGTTCGAGTAGGCCTTTTTGGGATTCTCCGGTAGGAACGAAACGTAAAAAAAAAATTTATTTATTCTATCACACAATCATTTTATTTAGGGGGAAAGTTTCAAATCATGGTTCGACTCATCAACAGGTCCCAAACAACAAAATTAAGTGATTTGAAAAAAAATATTATGACAATGGGAGAATGGAAAAAATTTCTCCATTTTTTCATTTTCATTTTGCTTTTCGAGTCACTAAATTTTGTTGTGTATGGGACCTGTTGATGACTTAGATCATATAACGAAAAGGATAGGATATGCTGCGTAAAATTCCTGTACGTGTGCAAGCATTTTTTTTAGACACGGAGGCGAAATGACAAGTAGGCTATCGCCTTGTTACTCTAAGGTTATTCTTCAGTTTGACAATTCTGATTCATTTCTGACATTTCAGATTTTATCAAAGGAAAGTTCGTGTTTCATTTAGTGAATTTGTGATATAAATGTGATTATAAGTGATTATATACTTAATAGAAGTGCTATATTATACTCAAATATAACTGGTTTTCATAGAATCGAAACTCGGCAGTCTTCAATTATCGGAATGAAGTGCGCTGTGCTGTGCTGCAGAAACAACCGGAGATATTCTCTTAGGAAATCATTTTTCCGGTAAGTTTAATTCTTTCAGTAATAAATTATATTGTTCTAAAGAAAATAAGAGTGAAATATTTATAAAAATAACAGCCGTGGTAGAAAAATTTAACAATTTCCAATACCGGTTTGTTTGTTTAAAACTGAATTTTTATTGTCGCCTTAAGGGGGAAAACGCACCGAGAAGCGCGAAAAAAAGCCATTTTTCTGGATTTTTTGAAGGCAATCTATAGCAGTAATCAAACCAATTCTTTTTTATATGATAAAAACACATTTTAAAGAATACACAAAAAAAATTTTTTATTGAAAAATATCAAATATGCGTCGAGTAATCCTCTGGTCCGTAAAGTACCCGCAAAAAACAAGCCCTCCGCTGTACGCACTCCTGCTTCATCTGTAATCATCCAAATAAAAAAAAACAAAATATATTTAAACTGGACAGTATAATCTAGTCTTTCTCATATGTTATTTTGAAAATATCGATTTTTGACAAAATGGCGGACATTTGAATTTACATAGAGATTTTTAGAGAAAAATACGAGCTTATTTCGCCGATTAAAAAAAAAACTATGTCACTAAAAAAAAAATCAATATGACAAAGACTAGATAATTATGTGTAGAATAAGCACAAAAAAAGATAATTGCAATCGGTTAATTAGTTTTCGAGATATCTTCCGAACCGACTTCAAAAACAAGATTTCGAGAAAAACGCGTTTGAAAGTTGATGTTCAAATCCGAATTTTCTGCTTCAAATCGATTTTTCGGCGGAATTTTTTTCTTCGGCCGATACTTATAATGGCTCGGAGATTTTCGAGAACCTTTTTTTTATCCATTTTGCACCGAATATATTATTTCCGAACGAAAACTTTCGATATAACGCCCGGTTATGCAAACGATGTTACAATAGGGGTCGACGGCGTATTTCTACCTGAATTTCGTTCGGCCGCTCGGCGTTGACTAGATCGGCCATAACTCCGTTATTTTTTCGAATTTTTGTATGCGGCTTTCACCAGACATTCTTAAGAGCTTAAGCTTGAAGAAAAGCCAAACAAAACAAATCGAAAATTTCGAAATTTCCCCCTTAAGTTACAACAGCCATACAAAGGCAACGCCAAAAAATATTATCAGAAAATAAATGGGACACTAAGAAAATTCGTAAAAACTTAAAAAGTTGTAAAAATATTATAAAATTATAATCTTAAAAATTAATTTAAAAATCTTGTGGTATAATGGAATCTCTTCTATTGAATTTCTTCAATACTTAATAAAGTTTCAACCACTAAATTTTTCGCCCGGTTTGTAAATATCGTAGTTTACTACTTCCATGACTAAAACGAATACATCGATGCGGGTCTACTACATGCAGAAAATTGTTTTTCTCCTCATAGCCTATCCTTTTTGGTATATGATCTGAGGTTGATGAGTAGAACCAAGACCTGAAATTTTGCAGCAGTGTTCATTATCAATTTCGCTGTCGTCATCAATTTTGGACTCTTCATGATCGTTCGGCGTTTCTTGTTGTTGTTGAGAAAGAAGCTAGTTTGTAAGTTTTGAACATGGTAAGTTAAGTTCTCTTGGAGCTTAATTTTGTATCTCGCTGATAATAGAATTTCTTTATTGACCTCCAATTATTCAACGTTTAGCTCGAGTTTTCTTTTTTAAATCATTTTCTACTGCAGACCTTAACTTTATATGAAAACGCTTTCGAGAGCTTGGAATTGCTTTAAATGAAATAATAATAATATAAAAAAAAAATACAGCAAGGAGCGAGAAAAAAATATATTTACCGGATACAGTATTTTCTTCGTTTATGCTTCGGCCTATATTGGGAAGATTTGTAATATATGCTTCATCGTTTGTAAATTGTCCTGCATATAGATTAGTTGAAGCTACAGGTGTTGAAGTAGATTCTTGAAATAAATCATCAACACCTAAACCAACAACAACTTTCGATTCTCTACCTAATATATCCAAAACTACGTCATCCATTTTGTTTAATTTCATGGACGATCCGCCAGCTGTGCCTGTTCTCTTTCCATTGTCGACTTTACTCTAACGAAATTTAAGCATGTCAATCAATAAGTAGACATATACAACGTTAGCAATTTTATAAGAATAATACACTCCGTGCATATTTATTTAGTCCATTTATTCGCAATAGTTCCTGGTTTTGTCGCCTAATCTCACGGACACTTGCAATGCTGGCATGTTTTTAATACAATTTGTTATATATATTGAAAATAAGGAAACAAAAGCAGTTTCAATAGAGCAAAAAAATCTATACGGAATGTATTGTACATAATATATTGTTATACACTGCAAGATGACGCAACGACTTAAACGCTGCATTTATCGCATTTGATAGCGCAAACGAATAGATACACTTTATTAAAAATATTATGTGCGTTATATTTACAATCGTGTTTTTTTTAGCATTTTTCCAAAATACATCCCGAATATATATCCATGATGTCTTATTTGATGGCACTAAGGTCAAACTCTTATCAGTCTCAAATATTTCCTTCCACTTTTCACATTTGTTTGATTTAGATAATTTATCCAAAAAAACCACCAAACAGAATTTGCTTATATTCGCGAATTTTGCACAAGATGGAAAATTTTTTTCCTTCGGAAGCTGCACGTGGCATTTTCCTTGAATTAGGAAGAATACTGTTTGCAATATGAAATGTACCCAAATAACTAATACCTAAAGTAAAAACAACATGTAGTTGCAGTTCGACGTAAACGACGGTATTTTAAGAATAAAAGTACGATCTAAACGGGTTTTTTATCTCCTTGTGGAGGGATCTTTTTATTATTCATCGAGGGCCTATTATAAATTGCGTTCAATAAATAAGTCAGTGATGTTAGTTGGCCAACTATTTTAGCCATTTGTTCGGTACAGACACCAATAATATCGTTTTCATATTTTGTCCATGTTATAATGATAGAGATGAAAAGTAGCATATTTACTGTCCGTTGATTAATTATTAATTTTTACCAAATCCGTTATATTGAGGCCTTATGGAGTTCGAGTAGATTTAAGGAAAATTTACTCTGAAATGCATAAAATTCTCGATTTTCTGTTAATTTGAACGTATCCTTCTAGGATTCTTTATTCTTCAGATTTTGCATGTCCGATTTAAAATTAGTAAGAAGTTTAAAATACATACCGATTTGTAGGGAAAATATCTTAGACTTGTATATTGAATCTACAAGTCTAGGGAAATTTAAAATTGTTCATTAAATGCACTCACCTGTAGTTTATACATTGTTTCCAACGTTGAATCACCTACGCGTAAACACATTAAAAATCCCTATTAAAAATAAGACTTGACACTCGCACGTGATAGTGTCAAAACACGTCTAACTTTATATTTTCCCGACGTTTGACATCTCTGCGGGAAACGCGATATTCGCGATTTTTTATTAATTTCTTCCCTCAATAAGTGCGAAAGAGACTTACAGTTAGCAGAAGACACACAATACTACGAAATGACAGAAAAATCTACTACATTAAGATGAAACATATCCAAAAATTTACAAAATTTACAAAAATTAGTTAAAATCATCGAATTTACAATCGATTTCGGAGATAAAGGTGTCAAAATTTCGATATTTAAATTTCCTATCGACTGACAATAAGAAATAGAAAAAATCATTCCTTTGTCATTTTTGGTGAAAATTTCGGATACTTCACTTTATGGATAGCGAAAATGCCTGATACAGAGACAACAAGGTATGGCCGATTCGAGAGAAAGTTTTTGTATTGCAACGTTACAGGGAGAGTCATTTGGCATAGCATGCCAATTATTTTGCAAAACATCAAAATATTTTTATCTATTAGTTAACTGAAAAAAGGGCGAATACTGTAGTGTGGTTTTTCATTAGTTTACATAAGTATATTCTCAATTGAATTTCGTATAAAATGTGCGAGTTAATTATCTTTCATTTAGTTGCAATAACAAGGATAAACGATTGTGCAAAAGAACAAATCTAATTATAATTATCACCGGAGAGGTGCTGCTGAAATACCTTTTCAGGTTTGAAGAAAAAAAAAAAACAAATCCATTACTCGCCCGTGGCAAATGGCATATATTTCATTTATAATTAACAGGTGTTATGCCGAATTGTGTTAAAGACTACTTAAATATCACTGGATGTTTTCTGTTCGTCCGATATATATAGGATACATCTGTATGCCGCGCCCTTGATAGAGAATTTGTGAAAATCGAAGATACTTACGCAAGCGGAGTAATTTCATGAATAATTGTAATTTGATTATTTTTATATTTGAAAATGTGCCAATTGCTAAAATACAATACATCTATTATAAATTACAACTGATTTTTAAACAAATTTTATTCCAATAGAAAGCAGTCTTGCAAATTCAGCCAGGTTGTATTGTTTCAAATATGACTATCAGAACCAGCTTAACACAAGCTCGCTGCATGGACACGTTTAATAAATAAACGTCTCAACAATACATGCGATTCATCACTTAGTCGGTGTTAGTATTAGTATGTTAAACCAAACATAGACCAAACACCGAATGAGATGACATGCAATGCGACATGGAAACAGATATTTAAGTATTATATAGACGTTTCTTTAAAACATGCTTAGGGACATCAACAACAAAATTCTCAGCCATATTATTGACAGTAATACACATGCGATTAATAGGCTCATACATGCTAAAGTTAGACCTTGAGGAGTTAACATGCAACAGAGGTAGCCTTCTCAAATTGTGGCTACTATCACGGAAAGAGATTTTATTACGTAACAATAGAGAATCAATATTCGCGTTTAAGAGTTGATGCACAAATGTTACATCGGCAACCAAGCGACGTTTCTCAAGCGAGTGCATATTCAAAAGCTTCAAGCGATCCTCGTAGGGTGGAAGAATTAAAGAATTTTTCCAGGGTAGATGCCTGAGAGCAAATCGTAGGAAGTTCCGCTGAACAGACTCGATACGGTCGATGTGTGTACCGTAAAATGGAGACCAGACCTGGCTAGCATACTCTAGAAGTGGTCTCACAAAGCAAGTGTACAAACGCAATGTAATGGTAGGATTTGAAAACTCTCGGGACCAACGTTTTATAAAGCCCAGCATAGAACTACTCTTTGAAACCATGTAGTTTATATGGGAGATAAAATTCAATCTGTGGTCACATTTGACACCCAAGTCACAGACAGTGTCCACACGTCGAACCGAGGAATCCGAGAACTCATAATCATAAGTGATTGGTTTCTGATTCCTGTGGAAAGTCATAACCTCACATTTGTTGATATTGAGTTCCAAATCATTGCTCTTGCACCAATTGTAAAATTTTTGAAGGTCACCCTGTACCTGTTCACAATCGTTAGCAGATTTAATCTGAGCGAAAAGCTTAATATCGTCAGCATAAATCAAGACCTTACAGTACCTCACAACAGAGACAATGTCGTCAATAGACAGAATAAAGAACAACGGGCCCAGGTGACTCCCTTGTGGTACGCCAGACAAAGCCTTCAATACTCTAGAGATGGAATGGCGGAATAAGATTTGGTATGTTCTGTTATCTAAATAAGACTCCGTCCATTTTAGAAATATTGGGGGAAACCCATATTTTTCCATTTTAAACAGTATCACGGAGTGAGATAACTTGTCGAACGCCTTACTAAAGTCTGTATAAATGCAATCTGTCTGATAGCCTTTTGCAAACCCGCAAATGGTATCCGAGACAAATTCCAACAAATTAGTGGTTGTAGACCTGCCCGAAATAAACCCATGCTGGTTTGAAGAGAGCAAATTCTTACAGGAAGATGATAGTTGAGAGTAAATGATAGATTCGAATAATTTGGGCATGCAAGATAATTTTGCAATAGGTCTATAGTTAGAAATTTCATTTTTACTACCATTTTTGTGGATAGGTATGATAAAGGAGTTTTTCCATAGCTGCGGGAAACAACCACTATCGAGCGATTTTTGGAAGATAATTCTCAGCGGAGCTACCAGGGCGAGGCAGCATGACTTAAAAAAGGCTGGAGGGATCCCATCAGGACCAGTTGTGAAGTCATTTGGAAGCCCATTAATATGATCCAGTATATCCTCTTCTGAAATTGAAGGGATAGTGAATGAAACGTTATGGGAATCATTCATATGACTGAAGTTGCCATTTTGAGGTTGAAAATTTGATGAGGCAAAGGCATTGTCAAAAAGTGAAGCAAACATATCGCAAATTTCAGACGAATCATCACTAGCAGAATCCTTGTACCTCATGGTATTGGGGTAGTTGTCCGTTTTTTTCTTCATATTAATAAACTTAAAAAACATGCGTGGGTCACTAAATAATTTCGTACGCATCCTTTGAACATACTCATCATAAAGTGCAGGAGAAAGTTCTCTGAACTTATTAAAGGATGTGAGGAAGTTGCTGTGACTTATAATGTCCCTGTCCCTCATATAACTTTTCCATAGTTTATTCTTCCTATTTATTTATTAAGACGTTTAAGTTCTTTATTGAACCATGGCGGTGATGTTTTATTCAACCGCTGACGCTCGCGGGGAATACAAGAAAAAAATAAATCGAAAAGAATTATGTAAAACTTAGAAACGTCTTCACCAACACTATTGCAAGACAGAAATGTGTAGCAATCAATAGAGGTAAGTCTACTGGAAAGTTCTGAAAAGTCAGCCTTTCTAAAATTGAAAAAGTATTGCGCTTCGTCACAATATATGAGGTTTTCGGTTACATAGCAATGTGTAATTTGAAGAGGGGGGTGGTATTTGTCAAGAGTAGACATTATAACTGGGCTAGGTTCAACTAATAAGTTACCCGCGTCAGTAGAAAATACCAGGTCTAACTGCCTACCCATGTCATTCTTAACATTACTGATTTGGCTGAGACCAAGAGATGAAATAGTGTCAAGGAAAAGTGATTCCCTTGTTGTCAAGTTATTAAGTGGAAGATAGTCATCGTCATCATCATTAAGTACCCATTGTATATTGGGTAGGTTAAAATCACCAATAAGTAGTAATTCGTCAAGAGGTTCCATCTTACCATGGATAAAATTAGATGTTAAAATGAGTAGGTCATAAATATTCTGACCTTTGTCGTCGACGATATTTATGGAGTCTGGAGGAATATAGCAACAAGGTATGTATAAGTCATATTTTAAGAGAGACATCTTAAGAACTATAAGTTCAATGTCGAGAGTGTTGGAGAAACTGGGGAGCTCAACTTGGCTGCAATTTAAGTGGTTTTTACAGGCCAGGAGTACGCCACCGCCACGAGCTTCAGAATCAGTATACCTATCTCTTCTAAAAATTTGATAAGAATTGTCAAAGATTTCAGCATCGCGAAAACCATGATGCAGCCAAGTTTCAGTGAAAGCAACTATATCACAACAATTTGCAACAGAGGACTTAAAGATTTCTGCAGTTTTTGTCCGAATCCCCCTTACGTTTTGATAGTAAAGGGAAAGCGATTTGAGTTTTTTGAGATATCGCTGCTAATTTTAGCTGTACTTCTATGTTGGTGTCCAGAAGGTACGAACAATTTAGTAAAAGCGCCAGAGGGCCAAAAAGTGGGATCCAAGAACTTATATCCTGCTCATCCGCGGACACAGTTAGAACAAAAGATGCCACAGGTTTAGAGGATTTACTAATTTTTCGACAAGAAATACCATCTGTTGCAATATTCTTGGACTTCAAATACTTCAATATGTCCTCGCACATCGTTTCTGGAGAGAAACGGGTGACAAAAACATTCGAAGGTTTTGGTACCGTTCTCAAAGAGGCACCAATGCCATTTCCTGGAGGGGACACAGATGAAGTATCATTCGATACTGTGGAACGCTCCCTCACTTCAGCTACAGAAGCAGATGTAACGAGAGCCAGATCACCGCTTGCTGTGGATTGAACAGAGTCCTGATATGAAAGAATCGCCTCATTGGGGCTATGTTGGCGTCTTCGGCGGTTCCTCTGCTTTTTGGCTGGTTTACTACTATATCCATTAGGTACCGGACGGTTAGAGTCTACTTCCTGCTGCAGGAGAGGTGATGGTTGAGAGTCAGATAATTCCTTATCAACTGGAGATAATTTTTTGACATCAGTCGCCATGGAGCTGATAAGTCTCGAGTTTTCAGAAACAGCAGATACCCAAGACCCGATATCGCCTTCAACACGCTTTAAACTACGCCGAACGTCGTCGATTACTGGGATAAGTAACGTGCTGTTGGAATTCTGAGACGCAGATGGTGAGTCTTTGGCAAATACTGCATTAACATCAACCAGTGAGTCAGACAAATTTTGAACTTTGAAAGCTAGGTTATGAGACTTTTCAAGGAGTGTGTCTGAATTCATGCACAATACATCCACAAGTTTCAACAGCTTATCAATTTTACCATTTAAAACATTAATGTCATCGGAAAATACTTCGAGACCAGTCCAGTTCATAGATAAGCTATTAAATTTATCTGCAATGAGAGACTGAACGGTAGAGAAAGAGTCAAGACGTTCGGTAAAGCTTTTTAAAATCCTTAATGTGTGGCAGGGCTTTATATCTGAGCATTCGCTGCAGGTTGTAAGTCCAGGAATAGGAGCTCTGGAGCTCCGATTCAAGCAAGAAGCGTGGAAAGATTTACCATTTTTTTTTCATGGAAGAAATTATGATAATATTTAATGCCGCGAAAAGTCAACATTTTCCAGTTTTTCTCATTTGTTATAGGCTTGCCATTGCCACAAAATAATTCAGAAAATATGAAGTTTCTGAAAAAATCCAAAACTTGAGACAATGACAGATCTTAATGACTCTTGTCCTCATATGACGTAACCATCCAATTGACAGAAATCTCGGCCATACCTTGTTATTCTTGTATCATGGCGAAAATGGAACATATTTCCTTGTAAAGCCTAGTACGCTGTTCAAAAATCCTTTTCCGAAATCTAAGAAGAGTACGGAATCAATGTTTTTCAAAACTATTTATCTTTGAAGTTTATTTAGTGCAAATTTTTATAAATTAAAAAAAAAAGAGATATGAAGTGTGCGGTTAGTGCGTGTAAATATAAATTGGATTATAATCTAGGGAAATCATGTTTCAGGTAATTGCACTATCGAAATTATCTTTTTTTGTTAGTAAAAGAAAACATTTTATACATTAAATATGTGAATTATTTCAAAATAAAATCGAAAACGAACATTTTTTACCGCACAAAGCCTTTGTTTACTTTTTGGAAATTGGCAAGTTGTTTAAAATAGGGACGGGGTGTAAATACATGTAAAACATGTATTACCAACACAACCAGAATTCATTACGCGAAATGTGGCTTATCACCATTCCTGTTTCCTATATATTCTAAGGTAAGATCACAATTTAAATATATGTGCCAAAGAGCCAAACATCAAACGGGGTATCAATAATCAAGCTGTCAACTTTTCCGTGCGAAAAAAATTTCTGGATATATAAATCGCTGCGGAAAATGTCTCCACTTCATATTAGCACCATCTGTATTCCACGATGTAAACATTGATTTTTTCTTTCGAACAGCATACTACTTTACGAAATTTCAAACCGAAATTTTCGTGGCACTTTTCGCCCACATTTTTTTTACATAGATTTTGTATAGGAAAGGAAACTTTCGCTTGAACAGCGTACTACGCTTTAGAACAGAGTCATTTCGTCTATCGTTCTTCTTTTTCATAGAGTGATCAAAAGATCACAGTATTAAAAATTTGAAATATTGTTCAAAGTGCTCAGTGATTTCATAATTAATTTCAATTTCAGTAATATTATAAAATATACATATCTTTCGGTTCATAATATTTATTTGTATAGTTTTCAATTTCGCTTAAATTTAATTTCTTTTTTCTTCTTCTTGTTTTCAATTATTTCAACTTATCTCAATTTCAAAAATTCGAAATATTTTGATAAAATTTCAACGCGTAAATTTCGCATTCGTCGCACAAATAAGTTGCAAGGCATTTGTTTTTATCTAGATAAATTATTGGGAAAGGTGATTGTCAATAACGTGTGAACGCATGCTATTTTGGATGTTGGTTAGACTAAATAGAAATCACAGAACAATTCATACTTATCTAGGAGTATCACATTTGGTAAAGAGAAATAGTCAAATAATTATCCTATACACAGTGTCAAATTCTACCTTTCATAAGGTCAGCTTCACACTAGGTGGTAGATCAATTCATAATTGACAATATCATTGTGCCCCATTTTCGTTTCTCAGTTCAATTTTTCTCCTTGATTGACATCGGATTAGGCATTGGCATCGCGACAGCTTATTTGAGGCTACACTTTGATAGGACCCACATGGTACAGCTTTAGTTTCGCAGCACGGATTTAATTTATGAATGCGCACAATTTCTGTTCTATGAGAGGAATGAAGAAATTGGGCACTTCAAATATTTTTGTTTTCAGGACTTCAGCTGTCAGTCAGATTGTTATCAGGCACAATGTACATTTAAACACCAATACTAACTTTTGTGGCAAAAATGTGATATGGGGCAATATAACACATATCTCGTAACATATATAACTTAGATAAAAAGCATTTAATTCTATTTCAGTAATAATCTAAAAAACCGTACTTAACTCAAAATAACAAATTGGCGGATGGGGGAAACCAATTTTCAGGCGACGATTTATGTGTGATGTGAAAGAAATGTCATTGTAAATTTATGAGGAAAGAAAGATGTTTTTTTCAGGAAAATATTTGGCTGTGATTGCACTTCCATGATGCTTCGTTACACACTTCGACATAGTTTTCCGAACCACTTAGGGTAAGTACTCAACCTATACCCAAAAAACAAAAAACAAAAAAAAATAAAAAAAATTAATCAATGATTGTCAGTAGGCGTACGTACCGCCAGTTTTAGCCACAAGACCAAAACTCCAGGAAGCTACTTATGAAAACAAACTGGACAGCAAACTGTAGCAATAAATTATGCATTGTACGCGTCAAAAAACGCATTTGTTTCTAAATATTTCCTTCACGCAATTCTAAAGCGTCGTCGTCGTCAGTACTAACAAATATACATTTTTCAAACCCTTTCGCTTTCATATTCAAATGATGTTGAGGGTAGTTTCACACGCCTCTGCTCAAATCGGATCGGAAGTTTCACTCAAGCGACGAGTCCATGCGGGTACTTTTTGGCCACGTGACCAGTACATGAAGTGCAGAGTGACAAGCGGGAATGCATTGGCATCAAGTAATTACGTGGATCTGATTGCAACAGTTTTTACGGGTTCATGGAATGTATTCCCAAGTATTCCCTACATTATACCCTACTCTATCCCAATATATGTATGTAGACGAGCGTAAAAAATGTGACAACAAAAACAAGAAAAAACAAAAAGTAGAAAAAAAGAAGGGTCGTTCGCGAACCACCGTTTGTTCTTAGTTCCGTAAAAAAGGGTTAAATGATTCAAAGTTGTGTTAAAAAGGGAGGGTAATGGACTTATCCTGCCAACAATTTATTTTCACGGATACCAAACAATATGGTACTAGTTCCAAATATAAGGACTTTTACCTTCGCTTAAAAACAAGCAGAAACAGGAAATCTCTAGGGAAGTTTACGTGTAATTGAAGCCAACCACGTGTTGTATATAAATTAATTTCAGTTGAAATGGAATTTAATATAATCAGAGCCAGATAATTGTGGGAAGAAGGAATAATATTCCTGGACTTGAAAGGGAAGAACATTTTGCATGTATTCCCTTTGATGTTATTGTTTTGATTTTGGTGTTGTGACCGCAACTGCATTTTTTCTTATTCATGTGATTTTTTCAATTAAAAAAGTTTTTGCGTTAAAATCTCGTCATGTTTTTAAGTTTAAATTGAAAATTTTCAGTTGTAGTTTGTTACTGTAGAAGAGAACTGTCTTGGGGGAAATAAATATGTGTAGTACAGCAGTAAATAAGTTGTTTCACTTGGCTACATTACATTTGGACGACCTTCATCTTTTAGTGCTACGAAATATACTTCAGAAATGCTTGAAAGGTAATTTCTGTATTCCCTTGAACTGCACATATTATTATTGAAAAATCTGCGAATTGTGGTGCAATTAGATGATAATATTTCTATATTTGCAAAGGTTAGCTTTAGCGCTATTAAATCCTACTATCTGTTTCAGCTCTTCTGTGACCTTGCAGACTTTTCTTAAGTTGGAATTGAAGTCATCCGGGTTTCTTGAGTTTATAATTATTGCCCTAGATATTTCAAAGGTCTTTGATAGAGTCTGGGATGCTGCCCTTTTAACAAAACTTAAGGCACCTTTTATATTCTGTTATGTATTGAAGGATTTTTATCTCATTGTCTTATAGAAGTTGTACAATATGACGTTACACGTGAACCTCTATTAATACTGCTGGGTCTCAGGGCTCTGATCTCTGTTCACATCTCTTAATTTCCATTACTGATCTACTTCCATTACTTTTAATTCCATCCATATTTTCGCTGAAGATTTCGCTTACTCCTTTGATACGTTTTGGAACTCCAGAAGGAATGACGCATGTGTCAGTCTAGATGATTAGATTACTGAAGAACGGCCAATAGATCTTCGCATCAAAACTGTGTCAAGGTTTCGTTGTTTTATTACAAGATTATTATTTTACCACTTCAGTTTCTTTTGATGAAGCACTGGCATTAATATTTTTGGTAAGTAAGCTCGACAGACCACATCTTCCTTGTTGCCGAAGAAGTATTGAAATATCTTGGATTTCTGGAAAGATCTAACAAATATTTCAGGCCGTCAAATATAGCACTCTGCAACCTATATCAGACCTAGAATGGAATACAGGGCTTGTCGCATGGATTTAGCTTCATTGGATATTGTCTAAAATTGATGCTTTAAGCTTATTGGTGATGTGGCATGGTCAATGTCCTGATGAAATATCTATTGTAGATCATTTACCTTTCAGAATACTTTCGATCGTAAATTCTGTGATTCGTTTTTATCTCGAACTGTGTGAATGTGGATCAGTCTACCATCTTTAGTCTTTCCTGGGGCTTACAACCTGCTAAGGGTTGGGAGTGGCTATATATGTACATCATCACCTCCGCATTCTCCTCATGTTCTCTAATTCTTTCTTTCCCTATCTCCTTCTTGCTGTTGTCTGACATGCCAGTGTCTGGGATTGGGATAATAATAAGATAAATTATTTATAAAGCTGTATGAATAATTTATACGGATTATTTATGTAATTACCGTGCAATTGAGTTAATCATCAACTCAACCGAAGAAAGTAGAGACTATAAGTTAACTGCATTCTTTGAGTATAGACTGTGGTGTATTAGAGATGTCTCTACTGGTCTTTCGCTTGTTATTTCTAGGTTTAGAGCGTCTAATAAACACCACTAAATAAGAGTTTCTATTACATTTTTTGCAAATAGCGACATCATCCTATACAACACAGATATAATTCTGGAGACCTCTATTACTGCTTATAATCAAAAGTCTGTTATAGAAAAGGAAAGAGTTAACGTGTTGAAATTAAATTAGAAGAATTGTCTATAAGGTTTTAATTTGATATGCGATTTATCCACTTCCGACATGGCGCTTGCGATTAGGATTTTCAATTAACATTGGTGTGTCGGTCGATTCTGTTGGGTTTTTAAGTTGCACACCAATCTTGTCAGCTTGTAAAAATTATACAACTCCTAATAGTTACCTTTACATACACTGTTAGTCAGACTCTTTTTAGAAATTCATCTGTCCGACTTTGTCATTCCCGATCAGGCAATACGATCCCCATACCCAATTGAGATGCATAATTACAGGGTCTCAAAAGGAAGTCTGTTGCTCAGTTTCTCCTTAGTAAATTACAAATGTTCAAGGTACAATACAAGGTCCATGGCACACCAGCATGTTGTACCTTAGACCGAAGTCAGGTACCTTCATATTTCCTTTCATATATCCCCAAATATAAATTTTAAACTGTATATTCGACTGTTATTGGAAAGGTTATGGATTGATTAGACAATCAATAATTATCAGTTTCTTAAAGTTTGTCTCATTAGTTTTGTGAAAAAAAAGACTATTTCAAAAAAGGTACCAAGGTACTGCACTTTCCCCTAAGGTGCAAAATTTGGTATTTTTATACCCTAGATGAAATCTATAGGGGTATACTAAGTTTGTCATTCCGTTTGTAACACCTCGGAATAATGATGGTAGAGCAAAATGGATTGGACACCCACGCATAATATTAAAAGTTATTTTGATTTTTGCATGTCCGTCCGTCCGTCCGTCTGTCTTTGTCACGATAACTCGAGAACGCGTACACCTAGGGAGCTGAAATTTTGCACACGGACTTTAAAAAAAAAATAAAATTAAGTTCCAAAATGAGACAAATCGGGCAACTCCTTCGTTGGGTTGCCATACAAAAATTTCGTTTTCCGATATATATTTGAAAACTGCCTGAGAACGCGTCGACCTAGAGAGCTGAAATTTAGTACATAGTGTTCTCATTGTACTACCAAATAATATTTTAAAAATGGACTAAATTGGGAAACTCCTTCTTGGTGTTGCCATATAAAAATTTAGGCTTTTTACGTATACTGTGAAAACGATCAGTCCAAGACATTTTTATTGCACTAAAAACTTCTTCAGAATTTGAAATCCTGTAAAATTGGTTATAATCAGTTTTTCTAGAAATCAGTTCTAGAAATATATGCGATAAACCGCTTCAAAAATCAAAATTGCTCATATTGGTGCCCATGCGAAATTTCATACAGACATTCATCTAGGGTATCATAAGAATTGGTCTTAGACCAATACTATCTTTTTTACTTGTTATCTTAAACTTTTTTCCTATATCCCATATGTAGATAATATTATAAAGAACATGTGGTTTGAATTTTATCAAAATCGGTTAAACGATCTTGCGATATTCTATACACCAGTTTCGAACAAACCTAAAAGAAAAAAATAATTATTTTCTGCCTAAATGAGCGCTGCATTAAAAAACTGAACGACTTTGCATTATATTTACTTCTGAAGTACTTATCCAAAACAATAATCTAAGTTGCCATTATTAATATTGAAGTCACATAATTTATTCCTATGCTACCAGTTGGTGGGAAGCTGACGTTGACTAAAGAGCAACAAGTGTACATTTTTGAATTTTTCAAAACACAATTCAGTTTTTCTGTGATACAAAATATGTGTAAAAAATAGAAGTTTTAGTGTTTCAAAGGCAACAATATCTGAGTAAAAAAATAACGGGTTACCAGCACTACGATCGCAAGAACGCAAAGTTGGTAGTGGAAAACAATCGAACCTAACAAAATCGCAAATTGGCAGGTTACAAAAAATAACGTTAAAAGATAATCCTCCAACAAAAAATCATTTCGTAAAGCATTTTAATGTGTCTAAGAGAGTTATTCAATACACCATAAAAAGTATTTTGAAATTAAAATTACAAAAAAAGCCGAAAGGTCACAATCTTTCCGAAAATACTGTTACGATCGTGGCCTTGGTTCGTTATTTTAAACACAGTATTTCAGATATAATGCAAAAGTTCTTTCTTTATTTAACTTTACTGTTTACTCTCACAGTTCACAAACAATTATCAAATCAACACTTTAGTTATCGCTAGTACTGTACTCCTAATAATCACAATCCAAATAGTTTACTTCGTTCACCTCGCTGTCTGAAATAAGACTCGCCTCCTGGATGTGAGTAGCGCCGTATTTATACTCTACAAATTATACTGGAATCATCCTGAATATTCTATTCTCCGAACCCAAAGTTTACTTAGATGTCACTAACCTACAGTTGTTTCCATTTCCAACAGATGTCGCTTGTTTCACTTTGTTGCGCTTAACAATACTATTCAAAAAAGACATAAACGTTCTCGTGGTCTATACAACTTGCTAAAGTATAATAAGTGAAAAAAGTTTGTGACGGTCGACGAAGCTTGGTTTCATCTAACGAATGTTGGCGGTCAGCGAAAAGTTCGATACGTAAGTCGAGAACAATCACGAAAAGATTTGTGTCTATTTTCAAAGGCGTCCCACCCGAATGGCGTAATGGTTTTCATGGGTATTTCTAACAATGGAGCCACAAAAACCATTTTTGTTGAACCAGGTGCCAAAATTAATTCCGTTTACTATATTGAGAAATGTTAAAAACCATTATTAAAAAATATGAAGAGTTCATATCCCGAAAATGATTGGATATTTCATCAGGATTCGACACCATCGCATACGTCAAAGAAGACATTGGATTCCCTGACAACAAAAGGAGTACGTTTTATTCCACCCAACATATGGACCACTCATCGCTGATTATTTTTTATGGGGATATTTAAAAACCAAATTAATATGAAAAAATTTGAAAATATGAACCAATTGAAAAGACTGTTACAATGAGAGATCAACTTTATTCCTTTAGATATGATATAAAGAGCATTAAAAAGTTGGCCGCGCTTATGCCTCAAAGTCTACTACAATAAAGGTTTACATATTAAATAAAATTAATTTTCAAACCTCTGTATCTTTTATTTTGTTACTGTTTGCATTCGTACCTGTATGCATACAAATTTTAAAGTAAAAAGTTGCAGGAAATTTCTAAGAAAAAATTGAGGGCTTCTCTACATCAGGTATTGCTAATTTTATATTGGAATTGGAGCATACCCTCATATATGTGTATTCAATACCTATACCTACTTCATTCACCTATACTTGAAACATATCACATATGTCACCCACGAAAACCATCCAACGTAAACAATGCAAGCAAAGTAAAATCCTCAGAGTAATTGTAAACAAAGAGCGATGTGTGCAGTGGCGTTGTTAATGCCTGAGAAGGGGCTGTACGGGCTCGGCTGACAAATCCCAGTAAGCAGTTTTCTGGTACAACCCAAGCATGGTCATGCGATATTCTTATGTCATAGTATTTTTGGTAAAATGCTGGAATTATATGAACATTTTAGTTACCAGTTTGAGGCCTCTAAATTTCGGGGGCTCCTCGCTTCGTGGGTCTGCTGGTGCGTTATCTACGCCACTGGTAAAGACATCTGGTTCGTTAGCTGAAAGCAGCCCCGGAGAGCAGAAGGTTCCGGCTTCAAAACCATGATGAGGCGCTTGTTTTTCTCTTGTATTTAATAATTTAATTTATAATCGTAAAACAAATAAGTTTACATGAACATCATGTCGGGAAAGTTTATGTTTTTTGGTAGACTAAGTAACAGTAAAGTACAAATTCTCTTTAGATATGGTAGAAATTAGACTCGCTAAATAAAATCGTCATTTGTTTTTTAATTAAACTTAATTTGCTTCCCCGAATTGGTTAAGAAAAACAAATCATCGATATTCTTAGCGAAAGAATGTGCATATAATGAGTTAATAGCATTTAATAACTAATTGATTTGTTTTATCTACACACATACATATATACCACTGGCACAAATAAACAGGATGCCATCAACACCCAGGCGAGCCCAAAACAAATTGAAAACCATCTATCATCTTGCATTCCGTTGCAGTTATATGCAAATGACCTCAAATAAAAGCAGCTAGTTTTTTTCTTCCTTGGAGCAAAATTTATTACACTGGTGGTAAAAATATTGCCATAAGAACAGAAGATAGAAGAGATAGAAAGAAAAAAAAAAGAAGTAAAAATAACCCCACAACCAGCACTTGGCTTTCTTGCTTGAATTAAAGTCCAATGATTGAAAAATCTTCATTGAGACGATAACACCCCGGCATCCATATGCAAAACAATATGCAGACCCTGGTTGCTTTCTCGATTACTTTTACCCTCGAGTGAATCACTTTGCGGCTTACTGTAGCGAGAGAATGTCATCCAGTCATTCTGGCGCTGCTTTGCATAATTTTCAATAACAAGAGACCGAAAGACTTCATGAACACGATAAGGGTGAGATCGATTGCCGAGCTAATGGGATAATCGAAGGCGAAATGAAAAATTCAGATGGATACATGCATACGTAATGTGGCAACATGAACCTAACCGTGAACCTGAGAGTCCCTTCAAACAGCGTATAAAGTTTACCGTGGGAGTACTTTAGAGGATGCTGGAATCACCCTCATCTTGATATGGTGATGGAAGTAATCTGATTTTACGATATTGTTTCTGCGAAATGACGAAAATCATTGCTCCAACATCTATCTAAGTGCCCTGAGCGTTGTTTTCCTATTCAGATACTCGCCGTAAATAAAAGAATTTTATTTTACGGCAATCGCTTCACATTTAGATAGCAAAAATGCACGGAAATAATTTTTCAATGAAGATACTTTCGTAGATATGAGGAAATATTTTAAAAGACTAAATATATTGCGATAGTTTATGCACATTTACGAAATATATTTTCTCTCTTATATATTCACTGAGTTAGAGGGTATCCTAAAAATAAGTCTTATTTTTTATTGATTAAGTCTGAACATAAGCCTTTTGTCTTAAAACCCCGAAAAAAGAAATGGGTGCTTTTAGCAGGGCCGGATTAAAGTACCAAGAGGTCTTAAGCCCCGAAACGATTTTGGTGCCCCCATATTATATCTAAATATTAACAAATATAAAATCATCCTCAAAACTAATTTCCCGTAATCTGTAAATCTGTTCCTATACTTAGTAAAGATAAAACCATGAAGCCTGGCGTCTTGCATTCTGTTAAGATCTTTTGTATACTTTAACTAATAAAATGTCCGCTCAGCTAAACAATTGGTTATAACTAATGATAAAAATATGCGGTATCCAATATCAAAATTTGGAAAGGTGCGCTCAAGCTTGTCTTCTACAATTATTTTATAAAGTTCTGCATGTGGGAATTTCATTTTTACAGATTTCTTGAACTGAATTTATGCCATACATAAGAATGAAACTGCTGAAGCTCAGCTGCAAAATTTGAATAAAGAAAAGAAAAGTCATAAAGACTTTTACAAAATTCCATTTTTTAAAAAAAATATATAAATTACACTACAATGCATGCAGTTGGAGCAGATAGCGAATGTGTATAAAGCGTTTCGTATCAGCAGGAACCAATACTCTTCAGTACGTCTGCTTAACATTTTTCTGGCGTCTGCGGCAGACAGCAACTGGCCGTACTGAAGAGTATTGGTTCCTGCGGATACGAAACTCTTTATACACATTGCTATCCTTTGGGTAAGCATGAGTCAGCTTTTTGCAACCCTGGGAATTATGTTGCACATCGTTTAGTATCGAAAATCTATCAGAAATAACTTTATATACGAGGTTTGTTAAAAAAATACGGTGAACGAATTCTTATAGCAGCAACTGCTGACGCTATATTCATTTGGAGTTATCCATCTGATAACCTGATTCTTTGAGAAATTCAGTGTTAAGTTTGAACAAGTTGTGACTTGTTAGTCGGCTTCCAGAATAGGAGCAGTAAGGTTATGTTTATCACATCATGGATTTCGAATAACGTGTTAATATTAAGTTTTGTTTTAAGTTGCTGAAAATCATGGATAGTTACAATCACTGTACGGCGATAATGTGGTGACTGTGAAAACTGCCTATACTACTAGAGTCGGCTGAAGACGAGCAACGGTCGGGACGTCCTTCCACCTCAAAAACAAACGAAAACGTGAAAAAGTGACATTAAGGATTCATTCAAACAGGCGATCCACTATTCGAGAGCTTAGGGAAAAACTAAACATCTCACATGGGTTCGTGCAAAACTAAAAAAATTGTTCAATGGCATCCTCTTTCATCACGATAGCGACACGTGCCACACATCCCATCCGATATACGCAAGTTTTTTGCCGATAAAATGCCTGTCTGTCAACATCGAGCGTACTCTACAGATTAAACACCATCCTACTTCTGCGTCTTCCAAATGTAAAAACTGTACTAAAAGGAAAACCTTTTTCGACATTTAGAGGGCCACGAAAGAGCAGCCGAAGGCCCTTCCAAGAGGAGCCTTCCAGAAATGTTTCCAACCACGGAACCAACGTTGGAAAAAGTGCATCGCTAGCCAAGGAGTGTATACATTGAAAGATATTAATTCAAATTTGATGTAAGCTTATTACTTTGTTTGTAAAAAAAACCATTCATCGATTTTTTGATCACACCTCGCACCTCTCCGTTTCTTCTCATTTCAGTTTGTAGAGTATCAATAATTGTATAATAGGTATTTATGCAAATTTATCTCTCGCATTTAGGTACATTTTTGAGTTTGTTTTAGGCTGTCATCTACATCTGCTAGCATTTCTTTTGTAGCTACTTCATATTTTTCGAATTTATTTCGTGAAGCACACAGTTGATCAGCTAATGATAGGGATAGAAATCTGCACATGTAGAACTAGGCTTACATTATGAAATTGTGTAAAATCTCAGCAATTCGTCTTATTCGATTAAATCAATGAGATGTACCCTGTATAGGTAGATAGCAAATTTGTTTGATTCAATATTTTTTTTGCTGCATCCCTGAGAAAGCTTCTGGTTTATTTTTTGCAAGAAGGCTTCGTAAGCTCGATATCTACCATAATTTTAATTGTGCTGACACTAAAATTATTAAACAGTAAAACCGGGACTATCATAGATACTAGCTGTCGTCATGGCTCTAGTCATTGTGTGTAACCCCATATTAATATAACCAGGATTGATATGAATACTGGGCTAGAAAAGAAAAGAAATGAATAGTATCAGCAAATACTTATCATTTGTTTACACGCTGCTTTTAACAAGTTTGTTAATTCCAATCACATGGTACAATATTACATGTTTTGCTTCTTAAATTAGCAAAACAAATCATAAATAAAGGATAATCTTTAAGTAGCAATGTGTGTAGGGCGTTTCGTATCAACAGGAACCAATACTCTGCAGTACCGTCAGTTCCTGCCTGCCGCAGGTGCCAGAAGAAAATGCTAAGTAGGCCTCATATACAGTCTCAGTAAAAATTCTGAGTGTGAAACATATGAGGCGAAATACTACGAATTTACTTTAACTATTCGCCAATAATTTTTAAGTATCTGTTAAATCAAACGGGTACTAACATACTGACGTGGCCATGGAATTTGTTGTTTAAAAATATCTTAAATATTTTCGATGTCCACTTTTTTGGTGCACCCTCTTTCCTGATGTCCTAAGCACGTGCTTAGAAGTTTATGCGCTGTATGAGCCTTGATGCCGACCTATTGGAACCACATTTTTTTCAGTTCTTAATAATTTATCCATTTGCAAGAATTCCCGATAATATATATGTACGGATCTAAAAAAATAAAAAAAGGAGATAATAAACAAAGAAAAAAGGTCAAATATACTTCCAACATATATTGCTAAAAATAGGCTATTTTATCAAAACTCCACAGTAGCTAATTGCTTTACTGGTTCTCCCCACACAACTATACAGCCTCAAAATTTTGTTTCCATTAATATTCGTGTTGACTGTTCCAGTTAGGTATTGTTGGGTGTACTTCCGCCTACCGTTATCCGTATCATGTTCTATTGATCGGTCTTAAGTATGGTGTGGTTACAATACAAGCAAAAACACTTTCCTTTGAGCATGTTTAAGAACCCACGGAGCAGTCTGTCCAGCAATTAACTTGTTTTTACCGGTTACTTACCAAAGTTTGCCATTCTGCGCGTATCTATCGCCAGGTATTCACACAAGACATGTAAAACAGTCTCGTCATCCTTCAGGTATAGTCTGCAGGTAGGATCAGAGGCCTGCGCCATTAGTGGCAGGTGCTTCTTCAGTTGAGAGTGGCTGGTAATCAGTCCAGTTAAGAGCCTAACGTCCGTGCTACTGTATCTCAAAATCTCCTTCGCACTTTCCATAATTTACTGTGAATTCTACCGGTATCGTTCTGTCCAACGATGTTCCTCCAATACATGCTGTGGCCCTCTGTTCCGTGTTTGCGAATGATGTTCACAGGGGCAATCCAAACATCGGTTCTGGGTCGATCGAAAGTGCAAGTGAGCCTTACTTAACCAATACATAAGCTTCCTCGTTGTTAGCGAAGCCCTGATGTCCCAGGATCCAGGTCAGGCTAACCCAAATGGATTTATTTAGCTTGTCAAGGGCGCTTTGGATTTTCTAAACGAGATTTGATTTTACAGTGGAAGATGGATGCTCTAATTGCTGCCTGATTGTCGGAGAATATAAAAACGCTTTTATTTCTTAATGCTCTTCTTCGATTCTCATAAACATAGGTCAGAATGGGTTAAACCTCGATTTGGAACACTGTAGCGTCCACCTTGCTATACACACTGATATAAATCTAGTTTTAGCACGTCGTACCCCGGTTCTGACATCCACATCACTTTTGAGCCCATCCACATACCAAACAAGTCCTTCACTTGAGATAGTCGGAAATTTCCTGGCTTCTCGATTCTTCTCCACTTCATATAGTAGATCCAGGATACTTGCTCGCCATACATGGATCATATAAACAATCATACAAACAAGATATCGACAATGCCGTGGAGTCTATATTTTTCTCTGTTTTTTTTCAGAACGTACCAATTTCTAGATCTAGGACTAAAAGTCTTAATCAGCCATGGCTGAATGCTTCAATATACCATTTTAAGAATTTGAAAACTAAAGCATGGAAGAGATATTGTTTTTCAAGGAGCGACGATGACTTCGTGGTTTACTCATATCATTGCGAGCGGTTTATGACAGCTTCTGAGGCCTCTTATAAGTTGTACATATCTAAATTGTAGACTTCTTTACTCAATAGGCCTAAATAATTCTGGTCCTTTGTAAATTCTAAACGCAAGTCTGATAGGTTCCCTTCATCCTTATCCTTTGGTGATGCTGAGAGTGCTGACTCCACAATCAATGCCAATTTGTTTGCTGATTTTTTTAATCTTCTTTTAGTGATTCCAACTGTGATATTAGTTTTAGCGATTTTACTCACTTGACGATGTTTCCTTCTACCTCTTTTCAATTGAAGGATCTTGTTTTTGATGATGCCAAATCTCGAAACATATTTCGAATTTGGCGGATAACTTTTGCCTGGTTCAGACGGCATTCCATCTTCTTTTTTGAAGAAATGCGGCATCCCACTTATCCCATCTTATGCCACTTATTTAAATTGTTCTATCAATCTGGCGTCTTTCCTAAGTTATAGAAACACTCTCCAATTTTTTGACATCATTAAACGGGGAACAGAAATGACAAAACTTATTACAGACCTGTTGCCAATCTGTTAGCTATTCCTAAAATGGTTGAGGCTGATTTTTTGTGATACACTCTATTTCCATTCTAAGCCGTTTATAGGTACTTTTCAACATGGTTTTACTAGGGGTAAGTATACAACTACCAACTTATTAGAGTTTTCTAATTAATGTGGAGTACCCCAGGGTAGCTATCTAGCACCTCTTTTGTTTGTCATTTATATAAATGACATTCACGTGCTAATACCTCATACTAACATTCTCTGTTATGCTGACGACAAGATTTTTCGAACTATCTCGAATGACGATGATTGTGCTCGGATTAGCTCTGACTGGAACACCTTTTACTCCTGGTGTTCTAAGAATTTTTTTCCTTTGAATGTCGATAAGTGTTTTGTTATGTCTTATTATCGAAAGAGTAGTCCTTCATATCTTAATTACTTCATCAATCCTTAATCCTTTCCCTATCTCCTTCCTGCCACGCTGTGCTTTGCATCATAGGGTATCCCCTGAGCTTGGCTTAATAATATAAAAAAAAAAAAAATGGAAGTTTATTGTCCAGACTTAACAGCACTAATGATCTGGGCGTTACTTTTGATTCCAGACCTACATTTGAAAACCATATTTTAAATATTGTTAATAGGGCTAACACTGCTCTGGGCTTTGTTATGAGGTGGTCTCGTGAATTTAATGATCCTTTTGTTATCCAGACCCTCTATTGCGCTTTTGTTAGGTCGATCTTGGCGTATGCCAGTCCTGTTTGGGCTCCATTTTATTCTGTCCATATTAATCGGATTGAGGCGGTCCAGTGCGGATTTCTTAACTTTGCTCTTCGTGGCCTTCCTTGGAGTGATCCTTTAGTCTTGCCACCTTACGCTGATAGACTCAAATTGCTCTCTATCGACACCCTTCAGAGTAGGTGTGACTTTTCTAAGATCCTCTTTGTATTCGATTTCTTGCATGGTACAATCAATTCCCCTGAGCTGCTTGGCCTCCTAAATATCTCTGCTCTTAGTCGCTCCTTGAGAAACCATGACTTTTTTTATTTGCCGTTTTAGATACAAATTATAGTTTTAATTCTCTAAGTTCTTTTATCTTTTAATTTAAATTTTATTTTAAATCGTGTTGTACTATTTTGACCTTATTTTGTTTTAATTTTGTACTGATCAGCCATTGATGAAATTTGTAGAATAAATAAATAAATAAATCTTCCCGTAAACTAAAATCAACAAGTGAAAAAGCTAGAATTGGTCTAAGACCAATTCTTATGATACCCTAGATGAATGCACGTATGAAATTTCGTATGGTCACCCATTTGAGCAATTTTGATTTTTTGCATTGGTTTCTCGCAACCAATTTTATAGGATTTCTTATTCTGAAGAAGTTTTTAATACAATAAATATGTGTAGGACTGATCGTTTTCAAAGTATATGTAAAAAACCAAAAATTTTATATGGCAACACCAAGAAGGGGTTGCCCGATTTAGCCCATTTTTAAAATTTTATTTGCTATTAGTATGAAAACACAGTGTACCAAATTTTCGCTTTCTATGTCGACGTGTTCTCTGGTAGTGTCCCAATATATCGTGGAAAACGAAATTTTTGTATGGCAATCCCACGAAGGAGTTGCCCGATTTGTCTCATTTTCGAACTTAATTTGTGCAAAATTTCAGCTTTCTAGGTGAACGCGTTCTCGAGTTATCGTGCGCACAGACAGACGGACGGACGGACGGACGGACATGCAAAAATCAAAATAACTTTTAATATTATGCGTGGGTGTCCAATTCATTTTGCTCTACCATCATTATTTCGAGGTGTTACAAACGGAATGACAAACTTAGTATACCCCTATAGATTTCATCTAGGGTATAAAAATATCAGTGGATATCAAACATCGATCCTTTTTTTTATATATATAAAAAATCGGACAGGCGTTTAATTCGTACTTCTATTGGTGTTCGACTCGTACTGTTAATTAGTTCTTGGTAGAGGGAATAAAAGGATTAAAAAAAAAAAGATTACCATTAATGTCGGACGAAAATTTCTCAAATGATGAATATGGAAGGATGCAAACCATGGCAATCTAGATGTTTTTGTGAGGGAAACCTAGATCGCCAGACTCAACAAATACAAATTTATGATCTAGCAAACCATGTCGAAGAAGGAATTCGTTGAGCTGTTAAAAAAGTGACTCGTATTAGAGTGAAGACCAGTTATACATAGGCGTAGTAAATATGGAAATTCTTTTAACTACAGAATAACGAGAAATGAAGTCATGGCCCCAAATCAAATCTTTTGTCCTTAATAATCCATTTGTCAAGCGAAATATTTCCTCCACTTGTTTTTCGGTGTTATTCAAATGACATCCCTATTTACAATAAATTTTCTAAATAAAAAGGAGATTGTTATTTTCAAAACAAGGCAACACAATTTTGCCCCTACACTTTTGTATGCATTCGAATTAATCTTCTGAACAAAACATTTCATTTAAACTTTTAACAAATTGTCACTAAGTAACCACACACAAACATACACATACAAAAATATATTTAAATAATGGTTTCAGGGCTGGAAGTTTTTAATTATTTGATAGCTGACACCCGCAGTGTGGAAATGCATGATCCGTTTAATCTGCAATTCAATTGGAATGCACCGAATGCATTTCGACATGCAAGTCCACTTGGATAATGAAATACCAACCACCATCAGTATTGCAGATTGGTACACAGTACAGGAAGCATTATTCCTCCTAAGTGCAATATTGCTTTGGGGAGAGGCGTTCGTTCGTTCGATTGCATACAAATTAATCAACTTCTGGTCCAGCAATTTTTAATTAAATTCAAATTTCTCCAGTTTAACACAATTCTGGCAGACATCGGTGCATACATGATTTGATGATGATGATGAGTTTGGGAAGATATCAGTTCGAAATTATTTGGATATATCTTGTAGAAGTATAGGTGAAAGTGATTAAAGAGGATTACTTAAAGTTTTCAAGTTTATTTAAATCAAGTGAAGGATATCTCAAATAATTGCAGTTTCGAATACTTGGACCAAAAGGGACCACTCACCATATTTCGATTTAAGGAGCAGGAGAAACAAGAGGAAATATTATTTTTTTCTAATAATAATGGTTGTTTTTGCAGTTGATGTAAGATTCTTATAGTATGTTTTAAGGGGCATCCCAGTATTTTACTTGAGACGCATGATGTATGCTCAAATTCTGCAATTCCGTAAACGAATATGACACAACCATTAAATGCATCATCGATTCTTTTATCATACAGACATAATCAAGTTTCGCGAACACTACATTTGAATAAGTTAATTAGTTGGAAATGGATGCATCTTTGCACATAATCATAGACGACTAAGAATGCCATAATTTTTTAAAATAAATGTATCGATATGCCAACAACAGGAAGTTTGAAAAATCTAGCTAGTTTAATATATTCATGTGATCCTGATACAATGAACCATTAATCTAAGTACAGCATCAAGAATAATTTCTGTTTGACAACAGCGGATATGATCCGCTCCCGTTAGTGATATAAAACTAGACCGTTTTAATTACTGTACAAACACTGGTGACTTAAAATCTCCTAAGATGTGCCGCCTGTTATTCTGTAATAGTCCTACACGTAATCGCTGTGAAAAATGAAACGTACTTCCAAGGGCAAGCACAGTTTTAAGGAATTTCATTTGGAAAAAAGGGATTAAAAGGAAATTTTCCAATTATAATTTTTTATTATATAATTTTAGTTTTTGGTTTGTTAATTTTAACTGAATTAATGCTTTTTTATGTCGTTTAATGAACTTTTATCTATTTTCTAAAATGAAATGTAGTATGTTTTTTGTTAATGTTCGTGGGTATATATTTTTTGTATTAAGCTATTTTAATTAAAATATTCACTATTATGTAACTTTATGTAAGGGTCTTTCGGCAAGCACTGTCTCGGTGAGACAACTGAGACAATATTTTGAGCAACGGACTCAATTGTCTCAGTTCAAACCAATCAGCTGATTTGCCAATTTTGTCATTTAAATAATTTTAACTACAGGAAATGGATAGTAATAAATAAATAAATAAATAAAAGTGTTCTTAGTTTATTCAAATAGCTCACTAAACTTTAATCAATAATTAAAATCACAAAATAACGAAACTGAGTCAACTGAGACAAGAAAATTCAGTTTCAAGGCCAAAACACAGTGAGAGCGACACAACAAAGTCGCCTTAAATTGGTTGCTGTCAAAGATTCGAATATATGGAAGTCCCATATACTTAACACAATGAGAGCGACTCGACAAGTTGCCAACAAAAAGTTTGGGAAAATCTCTAAATTAGTCGCCAACATAATTGACATTTCTGTGTGGACAGTGAATAATTGACATTCATGTTATGTGGATTTGGTTATTTTATAAAGAATAGCAAATTAAAAGATTGTAGTAAATAAACTAGTTATTAAAAACTTTAATAAAATTAATTTGTTTAATTAGTTTGAGAAATTACGAGTTTTGAGGAGGAATTTATAGAGAAAAATGGGGAAAAAGTTATGCTGTACGATAAACGTCATCCCTTGTATGGCAATCTCATCTTCTTTTTTTAGTTTTTTCTTTATGCTTTTACAATTTTAAGAAAGCTGCATAAGCTATACTAAAGATTTTTCTTAGTTCTTTCCTTGTTTTCATTTCTTTTACAATAAATAAAACAGTGACTGCTGCCAAAAACATTTGTCGAGTCGCGTTCACTGTGTTTTAAATGCGATATTGTAGCCAACTAAGTTGTCAACATTGTTGTGTCGCTCTCACTGTGTTTTGGCCTTCACTTGTCTCAGTTGCTCATTGGTTGCGTTCGTTTTTTGTAGCTCACAATATGATTTGAGAAGGTTCACCGAAAGTGCAGTCTCAGTGAGCTAACTGAGAATATCTCACTTTTCTCACTGAGAATTTGCTGGTCGAAAGCGCCTATACGGTTATATCACGTTATATTACTTTTAAAGTAAAACGTTTACAACTCTCTAAATAAAATCGTATGGAAAACTTAAATGAGAAATGTTCTCTTTTCGTTTTGTTGCCTCGTGTATCTATAATTCCTAAGCCTCACAAGAGTGATGTTCCTTTTTTCAAGGAAGGGAGCTGTTTTAAATTCTTTCCATTTTTTTCTCTTTATGCCTATGATCTAAGGAGCCAATATATGAAATGCCATGTAAATCGGGGAACTTCTTTCTAAGGAGGGAAACGGTTATATATTTGGACACTGCCTGAGAATGCGTCGACATAGAGAGCTGGAGTTTGGAACATGGTGTTTTTATAGTAATAGCCAAAGTTTACCTAGTGACAAGTTAAGAAGCAGTAGAGCAAAATTTGAAAATTTCTTGTGTTTTTAGAATGAAACAAGTAATTTCATATACTTTCGTCTTTTGCATGAATGAGGAAAAAGAACGTGGCTATGCATTATTGTAGTGCAACTGATACAACAAGTTAAAAAAAAAATTGAGAGAACGTTGGATTACCCGAACAACAAAATCTTATTAAATCCATCAAAATCCTTTCAACCTATTCATAATAATGTACATCAGGTCACACTACCTTCCATTTTTAAGAAAAAGATAAATTACGCTTTGGCCCAGATGCTGAGAGGAGATGTAAAATTCCTCTCAAATAAAATTCTCATTTTCCCCAAAAATATCAGAGAATCCTGCATGAGTTCTCCCACTTAATCTCTTCATAGCAAATCGAATGTAAACAGAAACACGTGCTGTTCAAATATCATAGGATTACAACAACAACATTATTTCCATTCACTCACAGCAACAACATGTGACCCAAACCATTGTCAATATTTTATTAAAACCGGTTTTACAAAAGCGCGGGAGCACTTTATGAGAGTAAAACGTGAACACCCCCCCCCCCCCCCCCTTCACATTTATTTACGAAAATGAAACATTTGCCATTTTGTTTCGTTGTATGCAACTTGCGCTTTCACATTTTTTATCTTTATTCATAAAAGTTTTAAAGAGAGTTTGATTTTTTTCGATTTTTTTCTTTCTTTCTTCCTTTTCTTGCCGTATGCATTTTAAATGTAAAACACTCGGAAATCTCCCCTGCTTCCTAACTTGTCATTAGGTGACCTTTGGTAATAAAAACAAAAAATGGACTAAATCGGAGAACCCCTTCTTGGTGTTTCCATATAAAAATTTAGGTTTTTTACTATTGCGAAAACGATGAGTCCTAGAAATATTTATTGTGCTAAAAACTTTTTCAGAACACAAAATCCTATAAAATTGGTTACAATTATTTTTTCTGTCTGACGAACAGTTCTAGAAACTCAAACTTGCACACATAGGAAAATTTCATACGGTCATTAATAGGGCATCGGTGAGTAACCTCCCGTTGTTGAGATGAGAGTTCTTTTGTCACTTAACTCTTCACTCGGAATCCTGTAACTCGTGGAATTTGTATTGAGATTTGCCAAACTCTCTATTCCACTCGGCAAAACTCTCGGCTGTGTTAGTTGTGGAGAAGTAAGAAAAATATTTCTCAACTGAATTTTATTGTCCTTTGTGAAGGTACCAATGTACCTAGGACTTTCAAATTGAATTATGGATTCACTGCATATCCTGGCTATGTTTGCAAAAACAAATTATTGAAATACTTGCAATACTTACAGAGAAATAAGGATTTTGGTTTCTCACCTCTCAAGGTACTCGCTAAAAAATTGTAATTCACGCGAAAATGGTCAATTGGGTCGTTCTCCAGTACAGAAGAGATGCTATAAAAATTTTAAATATGCACGTTAGAGCTTATATGTGGGATGAAATCGCATCTACATTTTGTCCCCTAATTAGATATGTAATTGATTTTTGAGTCCGGTAAACAGTTTTGGAGATAACTGTAAAGAAGTGAATCAGTCCATCTTAAGATGAAAAAAATGGCCGTTTTTTTACGTATAAAAATGGATATATTTTCAACTCATCATTATGAGAAGAACTGATAGGTCGTGGAAATTCACTTTTCAGTAGAAAAAAAGTCCGCAACAGAGTACTAATTGATGTGAAACAAAGAACGGAAGAAATATATGCAAAACATAGGAACTGGGGTGTATATGGCCCAAGTGAAAAAATCCGTCCTTCGGCGGTTATAAGTCAGTTATGAAATTAAAATGATCAAAAAAAGAACTACACCACCTACCCGCTTCTCTCTCTTTACTTTGTTACCAAACATGACGTATTTTTGACAACCCCCAATGAGGGGTAGTACAACCCCTCAACCCCAAAGGCCCCTATCCCTAATATTTTTCATCTATGTTTTTGTACTCTAGACCCTAAATCAGAAATAAAAAACCCCAATGCTCTACGACCCTCCCACACAGAGTTAGCCGTCCTTCAATATTGCGATACTTCTCACGTTTTCCCTAACTCGCAAAGTGTTTTAGAGAGTCGTGAAAGGAGAGCTAGGAAATTTTAATCGGGGAACCCGATAATAATTCTCATCTCCCAAACTCCCAAACTCTCCGCGTTACAGAATCCGGCCCCTGGCCCGCGAGATCTTTAGAAGAAATAAAAAAAAATATTTTCAAAAACAAAAATTTCACATTATGGTAGTACCCAACATAAAGTAAAAGGAGAGATTAACAGTTTAATTTTCGATATAATTCGTCTTTTTTATCCCACAGTATCAAAATTATAATTCCTCGACCTGATCTAAGAACGCCCACAAGTTTTTTTTAGAAATTTACTGGAAAGTTCTTCCTTAGAAATTCGTTGGAAATTGTTTCTTTAGAAATTTTATGCATATTCGAGGCAGCCATCAATCCCTCGATCCAATATAAAATTGAAGATGCCTCGGTCCGTTGTAGGGAAGCCCTAATTTTTTTTCTAAAAATTTACTGGAAATTTGTTCTTTAGCGTTTTTATCCATTATTCGCTCGCTGCCGGTTGAACGGAAAGGACAGCAATTTCGGCGGCCGACTCAAAGTGTTAAATTAAAGACATATGGCAGCATTTTTATTCATAATTTGCTACCAACGTCAATTATCGTCGGAAAGGTTCGGAAATTCATTTCATCTTTCGGGGAATCCCTCAAGTGGTCGCATTGTTTTAAAGCGAAATATTTAATTAAAATTGATATTTATTTATTAAAGGTCATAACAACAAATTTTCGAGTAATTTGAATGAGAAAAATAAATATAATTATTAATTTAATATTAAAAATTTTAGTTCTGAATCCCAAATGCCATCGAACAGCAGTAAAAAAAGTAAACAGATGTTTTCAAAATAAATGGACCTGGCAATATTTTTTTTACAGAAATAATGGAAAATCTTTACATTTAATTTGCAGTGAAATTATTGTTGTAAAGAAAGAGTGTAATTTAAATAGACATTACGAAATTAAACATGTCAATTATGATAAATTTCAAGGTACAGAATGGCTAAACAAAATTGAGAACTTAAAAAGATCTTGGAAACATCATAAAAATGCCTTTGTGAATATCAACAACGAAAATGAAAATAATACTGAAGCAAGTTATATTGTTGCTTTACAAATAGCAAAAAAACTAAAACCATACTCATATGGAGAATTTATTAAAGAATGTGTATCTTAAGTTGTGGAATTACTTATACCAGGAAAAAAAGAATATTAGCGATTCAATTTCTCTATCGCGGCGAACCATAGCGAAACGTATTGATGATTTATCAATTAATGTGGAGAATAAATTGAAACACCAAATTTCGCAATTACAATATGAACATTTCTGAAGAATTGTTGTCGCTAAATACAATGAAAAGTATGACTACCGGAACTGATATTCTTGAACAGGTAGAAATTAAATGACAAAATTTGATAAGTTATCTGGATTGGCAATGGTGCGGTAGCAATGACGGGGAAAAAATAAGGGAGTCATTTCCTTATTTAAACAAAAAATAAGTGAAGAGAAATTTTCTAAACTATTTTATTTTTCATTGCATAATCTATCAAGAAAATCTATATGCAAAATCTATGAAATTAGAAAACGTTATACCTATCTGTCGTATCTAAATGTATAAACACAATTAAAAAATGACCAAATCACCATTAAGTCATTGAAAATTTCAAGAATTGCTAATTACTTTTGAAAAAAAAACTATACAGATGTTCAACATTATTGCCCAGTTCGATGGCTTTCAAGAGAAACCGTTTTAAAAACAACTTTATTATTTGAAGAATGAAATAAAACTATTTATGGATATTAAAGGTATTCCAATTCAACAATTTAATAATTAAAGATGGTTGTCAGATCTGGCGTTCTTTGTTGATATTACAGGACACCTGAATATTTTGAATCAAGCCTTACAAAAACAAAATCAATAAAATAAGTAAAACACGAGTTTTCTAATAAAACTGGGGCCAAGCCGCATGGAAAAGTAAAAATTAAACTTTTCTTCACACACAGAGGTGGACTCAGATTTTTTGATTGGGACATTTCTCTTGAATATTCTATCTCTTCATGATTGATCATACTGAAATATATCGGTGATTGTCAGCGAATAAAATCTGAGTCCACCTCTGTGTGTGAAGAAAAGTTTATTTTTTACTTTTTCATGCGGCTTGGCCTCAGTTTTGTTTGCAAACTCCTTTTTTTAATTATTTTATTTTCTGCCTTTTTTACGATAACTAAATTGTTATTACGTGCTGCATGAAGATATTTTAAAACAATTTTTAAGTCATGTTTGGTGCCGATCCGAAAACAAAACTTTTTCGAGTATGAAATTGTTGATGTACTGCAACGGTTTTCTGAAATTCAAATTATGTTTTAAACAGAGCTTTTTAGCTGTATTCCAACTTGATCCCATATAACATGAATTTTCCCGATTTTCCATGTTTTCCACAGACTTTTCCTATTACTGTGAATTTTTTTAAAAATTTACATGAATTTTCCTCGATTTTTCATGCACGTTTTCATGATTGTTGAAGAGAAAGTATTGATGCCAGTAGGACGGAAAAAAAATGATTCCGCATAGCTTATAAAACTTGTTTGTCGGAAAATTTTCCGGAAAAGTCGGAAAATTCCGGAAATTCCAGAAAAATTGGAAAATTCTGCACTTTTCATGAAACAGATTTATCACTAATCATATTGATGAAAATTTGTCCGATGATTTCCCCGCTTTAACGGGGTTTTCCACGGAGTTTTCCACAAAAGCAACTTTATGCAACTCATTTCGCTCTACAACTTTGTCTTAGGTTGCAAAACGCTCAAACGTTTCCTTGGTCTGAAAAACTCCGGAAAAGCGTTTTACATGAATTTTCCTCGATTTTTTCTGCAAGTTTTCACCATTGTCGGAGAGAAAGTAATGATGCCAGTTGATAGGGAACTTTATCCTGCATAATTTAGAAAACTTTTTTTTCCGGAAAATTTTCCATAAAAGTCGGAAAATTCGGAAAACTGTGAATTTTTCCTGAAACGGATTTATCACTAATCAAATTTGTACCATATTTTCAAATGATTTTTCCCGATTTTCCGGGTTTTCCATGGAAATTTCCGGTTAAAATTTTGACAGATTCAATTGTCACGCGACATGAACCTGTGTGCCAAATTTCAGCTCGCTGTGATGAGATGTGTCTACGAGAGTGTCGAAAATAGTAAAGAATTATATAAATAGACAAATTCGCGTACGAGTTAAAGGGAATGGCCTCAAAAAGATCTTTATTCAGAATTTGAAAGACGTTTCCAAGATTTCGACAAGAAAAGTATTTATTTTCATTTATTTAGTTTGTCCTTTTCCATCACTGAAATTCAAAATGTTCCAGAAAAGTTTCAAATGGAACTTTTGGATCTCAAAAAGAAGGCAGATTTAAGATAAACTTTTAATTTAGCACCTTTGCACGAGTTTTATAAAAATCTGACGGCTGAATAATTGCCAAATTTAGTTGATAATGCGAAGTACATTTGCTCTTTATTTGGCTCAACATATCGTTGTGAATAGCTCTTCTCCAAAATGAAGTATCTAAAATCGAAGTACAGAACTTGAATTACTTATACGGGTTTGGAAAAGCACTTGCGTTTAAGCACTCCACAAATCAAACCGGACAATGACTTGCTATCAAAATCTATACAACACCAGAAGTCGAATTTTTTTTTTGTGATTAATACTCTAGTTCTGTCATTTCTTCGTAATTCATTATAAATGATAAAAGAAATATATTTAGTAGGCACTTAATTAAGTTTGTTTTAATATTGTTTTTTTATTTTTTTCAGAAAAAAATATAAGTAACAAAAATGTGTCAATTACTACTACGACCCGCAAAGAAAACGTAAATCTTATTCTGGCCCCGGTTATACATAAGGGTGCCCACCCCTGATCCAGGGTATCAAAAGAATTGATCCTAGACCAATTCTAGCTTTTTTACTAGTTATTTTTAAAGTTTTGTTTTTCCATCAGTTGTAATTTTATACCTATACGAGGCATCTCGTAAATTTGCACTTATTTAAAGTACAGAAAAAAGTCTTGATGTACCTCTAAAGACAATAAATACTCTTTATACTTAGAAAAAAATCTCCAAGGACTATTTTGACCTACTTTCTTTTGCATAGCCACATCTAAACAATATCGACGGCCACCTTTTCTCAAGACTCTGAAAAGCTAATAAATAACGGCGATAATCATTACAAGTGATTGACTTCAGTGTTTTGCTTCATTAGAAACCCTAAGTCGTTCTATAATAGTGATAAAGCAGAGAACAATTTGGCACACCTGAATCGAGTTAATAAGGAACACTTGACCACACGAAGGTGAAAAGGGACATTTTGTATACACAAACGCATATATGCATACATACATACATACGTACCCGTTAGAGCATGATCAACAGAAATTTTCCAATTCTAGCAGGCACGCAAATATTATATATATCCCATCGCCCAATATCCTGTGCGTATTTACTTTGAGACGTATCCAGATAGGCCCTAATTGGTATTGACACTGGTCATCGAGTGTTTCTGTTTGTTTGCCAAGATGCAATTAAAGGTCTGTCCTTTGGGTTATTGTGTTTGTTCATCTAAGCAGAAACTTAATTTCTATCTCTTCCACTGTATCAGTATAACCTGAAAACAGAACCTCTTATTTCTCCCAGGGATATCGAATCACTCCCCAAATGGAAAGAAAAAAGAAAATTATGCCGCTCAAAAACTCACACTTCTTGTCATTGGGCTGATTAATCGAAAAGGAATCACAAATTAATTCCCGTGAACAAGTCCTTAGCCTGACTTATCAGCTATTGTTGGACTGAGTGCAGAAGGCTTTCCGTGAAAAAATTGACAAAATGTGTTAAAACTGGACACATCCTATTTATCTCAATTATGTGTCACGTGCTACTAGCACGTGTCCTTCTAATGACCATAGCATACAAATAAACGCAAGACTGACCATTGATTTACATCGATAATGTTTGCGGTCATGCATAGAGTGACTGGCCGGCTTCTATTGTCCAGCTGGGTTATTTTGCCGATTGACAATATTTTAGGGAAACTGATTAGGATTTGAGATAAACTTTGGCAGTGACCGATTGTGATGGATTTTTGGTGTAGGAGATTTACTTAAATTTCAGCTGCATGCGATTGAGTTATTAAATCAAATTAAATCGATTCGCTTCGTATTTTAGTTAGCATGGAAATTACTGATTACTTTAGGTTGTACGCGTATTAACTGTGGATTTTTTTCTCGGTGATGAATATGATTATTTCCTTTGAGCAGGACCTTTTATTGGTGACATCAAGCAAATTTGTCATATGACAGAAAGTTACTTTGGGCGTCCACGTAAAAAACTTGATATTGCACACCATTTCCAGAAAACTAATTAATAGGAGAGACCCGGTCCCCTGGAATGCTGGATACTTGGATGGTCTGCGATGATATCAGTTCATATCCTTTCGAGGAATTTCCTTGATAAATGCTGCATCATAATGCATCAAAACGTATATGTATTTCGTATTTCCCGGCTAGTTTATCCCGTCCTCCAAATTTTCAATACGAGTTTTACATATTCTTAATTTCCTAAAATTTGTAAAAGTGGGATTGTACTGCTCTTTGCTAAAGCCGACCAAATAGTATTTTGTGTTTTTTATCCAAGATGATTGAGAAGCCTATATATGTACATGAGCAGATCTTTCTTTATTGGGAATAGAATCAAATGCTCATCCCTTGGCACTTAGGATTCAAAGCAGGGCACAACTGTGAAGCTGCTTTATTGTGAGTAAAGCCCTCGATAAGCGCCATTTGGACAGCCTAGACACTCAACAACCATTCCAAACTCCTTACCGTACTATTGGATAAGTTCAGTTTTTCTTCATCTTCGACGGCACTGATCGGAAGATTTTTATTGTACGATCTCAGCAAGTGAGGCTCCATGATTTACTTTCTAGATGCTGGCGTCTTAAGGGTGGAGTACCTTATGGTTCAACCATAGGCCCCTTACTATTCTATACGTACATAATTAATAATATAGTAATTGGTAACCGAAGACTCCAAAATACACTTGTATGTCGATAACGTTTAGATATATATGGACGTGCAGATATATTTATATGCGCGTGTTGGTCTGATAGAGGATTGTGAGACTCGCATACAATCTCTGAGTCGTTCAAGAGGAACGATTTAATCCCAATAAATCAAATTACATAATTTTAAATCATGAGAAACTGGATATCTTCAAGCTTCCAACGATAATCCTGAATGGCACAGCTTTACAGGACGCCACTAGTCTTCGAAAACTAGCAATTATGTTCAACACATCTATGACTTGCTGCAGTCACATAAAAATCACACTAGGTAAAATTTATAGCAAACTTCGAAGATTATGGGTTTGGAATCTATCCACAAGAGGAAGACCCAACATCGCCATATGCGCTGCTCACATTAAAATAGAAGTTAGCAATGAAAAGCTCCAACCCTTAGAGAACATCAAATATCTTGGCGAGAGTCTCCTCAAATTCAACAACCACTCCAAGTTAGTTGCGGGAGATGTCAAATACGGCTACACCTACAGTCTGCTCAATCCATATCGCCATCTTACATAAAGAAAATCGGGATTATGGAAAGTAAAAGCTTGCGGGCTTATACGGGACTATAAAAGACACCTAACGGACACTACTTCCCAAATACTTGTTTATATGACAGGTCAGACCTTACCCCCAAACGAAGGCTACCTTTTAGATTTCTCGAGGAAACAACGATCTATCACTACCCCAACAGGAGTCTTTCTATCCAAATATACACCACAAACTTCAAATATGTATCACCCCTCAGTTGTCAGTTGTAAATAAATTAATAAATAACAAGTTCCCAATATTTATGAAAATTTGATTTTAATAAAACTTGAAATTCAAGAACTTAAACGAAGCAGTTCTTAATTGATCAGATAGGCTCAGGACGCGAATTTAGAGTCCTATTTTTTCGACCGTTCTTTGGACTGAGGACACCTATGATCAAGATTTCAGCGGTCCAATTTGTACAGTGAAGCTTAAGAACATATTTTGTTAATTAAACTAAATTGAAACTTAAATTACTTGGAATGTATTTAAAGAAACCTTTAGCAGGAAAATGTCTATACATTCATAGCATTTTTATTTAGTAGGGGAGCTCGGGGCATAATGACGAATAAATATTATCTGTAATCAGTTTTATTCTAAACTCACGTTATTATACCTAGAATGCAGGGTTAAGTATTGCCAACAAATGGTCAATATTATTTTCACAATAGTCACATTAGTATAGTATAGTATAGTTATACGAAAAGAGCAGACGAATTTTGCAATTAGAACACGAAAAAATTGTAGCTTCGAAAACAATGGTGTGCAGTTTGTGAGCATAATGATAGATTTCATATTAGTTTCCGATAAATTTTTGTATAATATGTCGGAAAAAGTGGTAGTGGGGCACAATGGCTAACTTTTTATGGGGCATAATGACGAGCTTTTCACGGGCATAATCATTTTTCTATTTTGACATTCTGGTAGGCTCCATGAAGAGCAGATTCAAAGACATAATTTTACATTAGAAGAAAATTCTTTGTCAAGGAAAATGACTCCAACAATTGTGTGTGTTTAGCATTATGCAAACTGTGAATTTTTCGGACGTTGGTAGCTCAAAAATCGAGAAATCGGCATTTTGTAAATACAATATTTTTTCGAGTTCTATGAATACAAAAGAAGTCTTGGAATGTCAACCTATTTATCCTACAACTTCCCGAAATCCAGGAATTGCTTTAAAGGTAAAATATTAGATATTTTCAGTTGGCATTTTTTGAATTCGAAACTCATTTTAGAATGTATAATTTTATTGGAAAAATCATATTCCTGCAAGGCTCATTATGGTTATTAATTAATAATAATTAGTTTTGATAAAAAAATTATTCATGTAAAAAATATAATTCGTTATTATGCCCCGTATGCAGGCCATAGTGATAAACAAGTCATCACTACTCTTACGTCAAATAGCGCACTTCGTTAGGATGCTAGACGGTTATTATCTATAACACATTTTGTCCCTGACTGACCCTACTGGGTATATTTAATGTTTGAAGAAATCGATTCAGGGATTTAAGAAAAATCTTGAGAAAAATCGGTCGTCATTATGCCCCTACTGCATAAAATGTACCTAAATTGGAAAAGACCAATAATATTAGCTAAAAAAATATTCTCACCCGTTCTGATTATTGGTTGAACAAAAAAATAGTTCTTAAATATGTTGGTTATTGCTTAACCAATATTCATTTGGTCAAAAATAAACCTTAGGAAATAACCGTTAAATTGTTGACCATTTTGATTGATTAGAATTTAAAATAAGGTTAACCCATAACCAAAATAATCGGGAACAAAGTAAGTAAATTGGTTTGACATTCACCAAATTTCTCATCTGAAAAAAACTTGTGCCTACGATTGTTGGTTATAGCGCTTTTTTACAGATTGAAACATCGGACGTCTTTTTTCGACTCACTCACACAAATAACAAGACGAGAAGGGATATTTCTTGGAAGATTGGTAACTAATATAAAAATTGCCCCCCCCCCCCCCCCAACCGGAGGGAAAACCTGTTCGCGACCCTGGTCCAACTAACCGTTTTAAGTGCGAAAAACCACCTTAATAGTCTGAACTTGGCCATACGAAATTACATAAGGGGCATTCATCTAAAGTATTTTAGACCAAATAGAGCTTCTTTCCTTGGCCACTATATACTTTGTACACTACCTGTAAAATTGTCGCAGTGGAGACCAGAAATTTTACACACAGCCTTTTCACAAAATTAGTAAGTACAATTTTAAAATTGAACTTGGTCTTGCCATACCAAACTTTGGTTTTCCACCTTATTGAACTTTTATTTTCATCTAAGGTATAAGGTTTTAGACCATTTATGAATTTTTATCTTATTTTAAATATAATTTAAAGGTCATGACTTTCGACGTAGGGTTGAGCGGGGTTTAAAGTGCCGTGGGCAAGAAGTGTCACCTTTAATATCCCGTATAATAAAATAGCTAAGAATACGCTTGGCGTGGGCTGATATTCGCAACATTTATCAATCGCTACCAAGTAAGAGCGCACGTGTCACAGTGCTATTCATTTGGCGAAAAATAATAAAAAAACGTGTCCGACATTTGAGTTTCTTGCTGAATGGGCTCATCATGTTTAAGCGAATAAGTACCTTTAAATTGTTATTTTCTTAGTTAGCACTCTGATGTTATTTACAACTACAAATTTCATCTTGTCATTGAGTTCTATCATAAAACATGTTCTTGTACCGTTCGGAGTAAAAAGTGTCGTGGTGGAAAATTCTAGGTATAAGACAGATAACTAAAGACTAAAGGAAATAGCGGCGGCCTATTTAAATATTAATAACAACCTGAATTGCTAAGATTTTTTCAAAACCTAAAAACAACATTTTAAAGTGATTCAACTAAAATAAGGCTAGACTATCATATTAAATTAGAATGCTCGCTTGTGTTGAATATTTATGATTATTTTTAAAGTTATGAATAAATATCGATAACATCGAGCTAGATTCCGCCTTTTTATTCTGTCTTATGCATAAAGTCTTGAGTTCAAACTCAAATTCAAATTCAAATTATGTATTGGGTTAAAGTATCTCAGGTATTGAAATCTTTGATGATACAAACTTAGTTGGTATGTCTAAATGAAAATGCTGAATTAATATTGAACTAACAATAAATGAAAAAGAAAAAAATGAAAGAGAAGATTAAAACTATAAATGACAAACTAAAAAATCATAAGAAATTGAAATATAAGGAAGGGAACAAAAAACTGATAATAAAACAAGAAAAAACTTGAAACTTGAAAATAAGCAATAGCAAGAACTAGCAGTAGTGCAGGGAATGAGAAAGCATACAAAACAGGTAGCCATAAGTAATGGAAAAGAAAACTGAAAATAGCAATAACAATAAAAACAAAAATAAAAAAGCATAGTTATTTCGGAGTGTGAGCGCAATGTCAGCCCGCATGACTCTAATCTGAAGCCAGATAACGAGTTATCAGTACTTTGAATAATCTGATCGTCCTCGTACGCTTTAATGCCGCCGATAGACTGTTCCAATGGCGAACACATGAGCCGTTCTAAAAACCTATGTTGATAGCAGGAAACACGCAGCATTAAATGCCAGAGTTCTTACAAACAACCACAACCTTCGAAGTATTCCATAAATATTACGTAATATATTTTTAATGTGGTCGCAGCAAGTTGTGCCACTCAGTGTTATAGTTGGGAACTGTGGGACATCAAGCTTCTTGCGATTTATAATCATTTAATTTAATTTATTAGGATTAGGATTCTTGGACCACTCAGAGATTCTCTTCAAGTTTGTGTTAATTTTCTCGACGCTATCCTCTATCAGGCCAACCAGCCTATCCAAGTAGATCTGGATGTCATCTGCATAAAATTGTATTTTGAAGTCTTTTATTGCGTTGAACAGATCATTTATGTACATACTGAACAATAAAGGGCCTAAGGTTGACCCCTGAGATACCCACATGTGAGGGGCATGCTTTTCGAAAGTAAATCATGGTCTTTGACTTGCTGAGATCGTCCAATTAGAATACTTGCGATAAGTGCTGCCGCCGATGAAGAAGATCCAAATTTGTCGATGGCTTTTGAAAAATCCAGGAGTGTCAGGACAGTCAGGTGATTCTTATCAAGAGCTCTGCGAATGTCGGACTTTACCTTTAATAAAGCAGCATCGCAGCTGTACTCATCTCTGAATTCCACCTACCACTGCGTGAGTATTTGATTTAATTCCAAGTAAAGTAAGATCTGTTCATGCAAAAGCTTCTCAAGCGCCTTAGCACAAAAACACAAAATACTAATTGGTCGAAAATCGCTTGAGCAGCACAATCGCACTTTTCCAAATTCTAGGAAATTGCGAGGATGTCAAGCTCGTATTGAAAATGTGGAGGATGGGGCACAATAATTTTTTAAGCCGCGCCCTACCCTACTTTACTAGAACCTAAAATTAAGAACTCTGCAAATATACTAGCACAATTGACGGTTAAATGAACGACGGTTAACAACTGCCTTTTATTTTTTTTTAACTCCAAACATATACCCTTTGGGTAAAATGTGCCTTAAAATATTCCAAATGCTTTTATTGGTTTTTTTCTCCTCAGCCCATACAAACATTCATAAAGGGGAAATTAAAGCTGAAAGAAGCAATTATTTTAACACTTTTCTAAATACAAATAAAGTTTATCTACAAAAACCAAAATAATCTCAACATGAATTGTTTTTACTATTCATAACCTCACATTATAAATTTTATTGCTGATATATCTCTTCCAAAAAAAAAAAAAACGTTTTAGGACCAGTAGTTTTGATTATTTAAAAATGTCATTTTAATGAATTTAAACTATTAAAAAGTCAGTTAACTCTGATTTACTGCACCCGAAATTATTTACGACCATTACTATTCACAAAAATTGCTCACAAACATTGTCCTGGCATTTCATTGATGGCATCGCTCTCCGCTGGCCGTAAAATTATTAGTTAAGTTTAATGATCGCTCAAGTAAAGCGGATAAAGAATGAATATAGTCGTCGTAAAAATCAATCAGCGCGCAATAGTACAAATCCCCTATTCCTCTCGAAAATCAAATTTCATATTCTCTAGTCATCACCATTGCCCGAACAATTCATTCATCGAAATGGATGGGAGCATTACTTGCGATGATAAAACCAAAAGTGCAATAAAAATTAAAATCTTTTCCGTCCCTTAATCATCACGTAAAATGGAAGAATTTCAGATCGAAATCCTGCAATCTTTTGACTTTTATTGTGGATATACATCAGGATTGCTCGCTATGACTTCATTGATGCTAAAGTTGAAGAAACTCTGGCAAAAACTTGGGCAAATTTTAATGGCACTTGCCATGAGAAAAAAATCTTTATTAAGTCTCTCTGCAACAATGTGACAATGTTTCCTTGGTTGTTTTGTTGTACTATGCGGTGACCAGAACTAGACCGACGATGATGATTCAGTTTCACATATATATAGAGCTCTATACGTAAATGAAAATATGGCAAGGGTAGCTGGGAGTACTTTGTATGGGAATCTAACAAAAAGAGCTGCTGAGCTGATTTTATTCGCTGTCCTCATAAATTTCATCCTAATAATGCAAGTTTCCCGGTGTCAAATGTCCAATTTGTTTGCAAATCGCCTGCAGTGTAGGGTCAGTCAGTATCACAACCACCGCAGGGAGACTCAATTGTCCTGTCACTGTTATGTGAAGTCAAATAGTGGTACACACAGCCAAACAGACAGACAGACGTATATTATTCCTTTCAATTCCATATCATGCTCGCTACAAAGGTAGACGACAGCAACAATGTTGCAAGTTGAGCAGGTAATTTCGGGGACAGTTTATTGATGGTCTCCATTGTGACCGCTGACAATTGAAGAAAAGGCGTTGTTTACAATTCGACTGTGTGGCATATTACAGTTTGAATTCTTACAATGTAGCCTAGGTGTAATAAAGTGAATTAATATCATAATAGATATGCGATTGTCCAGGACTTTATTCTTAAAGTTGATCTATAAAACCGCGCACTATCGCTAATCGCACGATTTATATGCTGAAAAGTTGATCGATAAACCCGACCGAGGTTTTCTTGAGCGAGCACTACAAAGTATGGACATGAGAAAATATTTTTTTTGACTGACCGTTGTCCATAGTTTTCGAGGAAAGGATAAAGGAAATAAAAATCAAGAAATTGACTGTATTGAAATGGACTTGCGGATTAAGGAAGAAGAATGACGTTACCAGCTAATAAAAGGAAAAATAGGGTAGGATTTAAGGGTAGTATTTGAATTGTTGCTTTCTTAGACACGTAAGTGTACTGAGCGATATGTTTGGCTTAGAGGTAATAAACGCGGACGTTTTTGTTCATGCAGCAATGAATCGCGTTATTTGTGAAACTTTCAGATACAGAACTTCTTTTTGTCACGTCTTTGTCCTGGTCTTATGCTATTTAATTTTTTTTTTGTTATGCATAGATCTAGAGTGATGGATGAAAATGTTATAAGAAATTTTTAAGAATTGAAAAATTATTTATTTCAGCCGAAATTTAAGCTTCTTTTATATTTAATCATTTCACATAAGTTTAAGACGTAATTTAACTACGATTTGATACTGCTACCTTGCAGTGTTGCTACTTGCTACTAGAAATATTTCTAGCGTAGCTCTTTGGCGTATAGTCCAAAATTGATTTGAGTATAAACACATGAAGAAATTGTTAAACACTTAAAATCTTACATAAATACAACCCCAGGGAGTAATAATTAACTGAAACTTTGTCTTAACAAATTTATTAAAAGATATAACATTAAATTAACATAAACATAATATTAGTCTGGCTTAAAAACTAAATAAAAACCAAAATTAAATAAAGTCATATTCATAATGTATTCGTAAGGATGTGCCACATCAGACTACTGATATGCTGATGTGCTGATTATCAGTAGCACTAATATCTTAATGAGGCATGCTACATTGTAAAAGGTAGTGATGTGTACTAATGTGATATTGATCTCCTGATAATTAGCAAGCTATTTGCATATTGCTGAGTTTTACTGACATCAGACAATATTTTATTTTCAAACTAACTATGTAATTCGGGTTAGTTTAATGAGTGAATGTAATTTTGTTTTAAAATTAGTGCAAAGTGATGAAAATGTATGTTCCTTTCGAAATCAACGTGCAATGTAAAAAGGCACAAATTTTTGCCACAAAATTTAGGGAAGAAATTCCTAGAAATGTAGGGAATATTTCCCAAAATATAGGGAATATTACCTAGATTTTAGGAAATATTCCCTACATTTCATGTCATATTCCCTACATTTAAAGGAATATTCCATACATTTTAGGCAACATTCCCTACATTTTGGGCAATATTCCCTACATTTCTAGGGATTTCTTCCCTAAACTTTGTGGGTACAACTTGTGCCTTTTTGCAGTGTGTGTAGACTACGGCAAAATGTATAAATTGAAAAAAAAGCTTAGAGAGAAAGATGGAATGTATTCTTGTGTAATTTTTCATTAATTTATAGTCCGCACTGAAGAGTATTACGGTTTCTGCCAATACGAAACACTTCTTCGAATCAATTTTTGAAATTCAAATATGCAATGAACAATCTTCATTAGCATGGCTTCTTTCCTCCATGCACGGAGTATAATTCACCTTCCAGGAGGCGTTGGGCTTCCTGGATTCTTTCACTTATCATGAATAATAGCTGGACTTTTTAAATTATCATGAATGATGGTCCAATTTTATCATTTATCATGAATGGTAGTTAGTTTTCCTTCAGATGTAAATTCCTTCAAAAACTCGCGACTTTGTTAATAAGTGTAGGTATACTAATATATACCATCGATTATTTATTTCTAATTATGCCCAGAGTCTTTGACGTCTTAAACAGGAGATGTCGTTACTTTTCTTTCATTTGTTATTTCCAGCTAAAGATTTTTAATAAAAGAATTTTCAATGGCGGGATGTTTTGCGAAAAAGAGTTTGGTGCCCTTGGCACATTTAATTTTACTAGCTGTAGTACAGAATCAATACAAGCATTTGATAAAAATCCTGGCATGTGGTCCATTAATTCAAATGACAAATTATGTTCCACTATAAATGTTAAGCATTTCATTTGAAATACGTATTCTGACAACTCGGAAAATCCTGCTTTCATTAAATCTCTATCGTCGTACTGATTTCATATTAAATTTATGAATTATTGCTATTTGTATGCCTAGAACTCTTTTTTTTTCTTTTCATTGTAGTTGTAGTAGACATGCCCATATTTATTTTATCAATCTCATTCAAATTGGCTTTAGTATTTATGACTTCCGCCGGTATTTCTGATGACATATTTACTTGATTCTATTCCACCAATTTAATTCTGTATATCAAAAAGGTTTCCCGAATACTGTTCGTCTTCCTTCTGGCTGGGATCTTTTGATGCCTTTTTAATCAAATACTCTAAAGCATAAAATATTGTAATGAATTATCATAATATTGAACATTATTATACTTTACCTTTCCATTTCTATACAAGCGTATTTCTAAATTTTTAAATATAAGTCATCAACGCAGAGAATCGCAATTACATTTGGCAACTAAATAGATACGTTATGATACACCTACGTGGCTAACGGCTATACCTAAGGCTCTCAATGAAGGGCGAGCTCAGTCAGTATAAATAGTGATCCTGCAGTGCTGAGAATTATAATAAATAAAAATTATTAGAAATATTTTGGTCATATATGCAAAAATTCTGTAGCGTAGACAAAATGCTAGGGGTATTCCTGTAGTCAAACGTTGCCAAAGATAGCCGGTTGCTATGATTATAGCCAAAGTGGCAACACTGCTTTCTAGTTTACATTATATACATATGTATAGTTAGTTAGTCAATTTGTTGAATAAAGGTAGTTGTAAGAAATACACACCATCATTACCGTACCAAGAAACTTCTATATTTAATAATAAACTGATTACTTTAAAAACAAAGATAAACGGCGCACCACAAGGTTTTTTTAAACGTTGTAAAACCTATCACGAAGCTTTAATACCTTAGTACAGTATATGGTTAAATTATAAAATCTATTAGGAATTCAATCGAATAAGGAACCCTTTAAATCGCCGTTGCCCGGGTAATTTACACCAACGAAAATTCAAAACTTAAAGCAGAGAACATAGATTTACCTGTGATTAGCTTTTCTTATGGTCGGTTCCCAGCTCAACCTTTTTTCTTATCTGCTACCTCCATCAAAATTCAATATTTTTAACCAATCCATTTTATATATGTAATTATTAATGTAATTAATCGACTTTTAGTTTTTCGCTGTTTATTCTTTTACTGGACTTTTATAAAACTGTGTATTTTGTTGTTGTTAATATCAACTATTAGACCTTACCTCCTCTCGCTTGTACGACAAAACCCAGAAGAGAGAGTTGAAGTGTACAGCAGATGTATAGGTGTTGCATGCATCTAGTTTTATTTCAGAATGCGTTTACATGTAAAATATAGGTATACCCAGAACTATTGGAGCAGTTGTTGTGACTTATGTGCTCAATGCCCAGAATCACAACCATATGGTCAATATACCAATATAATCCTATACAATATATTAGTGCATCGTAATTTGACCCGGAAAACAAACAAAAAATTATAAAATTTTGTTTCAATTGCAATATTAAATTCATTCCCATATGATAATAAAATACAATTAAGCATAAATTACATTTTAATATTATGGCACACATTCCGCTCACACGGTGTACCTCCTCATATACGTACAGTGTACACAAGTTCAAGTACAATTACAAGCACAAGTGCAAGTACAAATCCAAGTACAAGTTCAAGTGCAAGTAATACTAAAAAAAAGTATTCTTGCCGTCTTAATGGGATGAAAGCGTTGAAAGCTGCACGCAATTTGTTTTCGGGCTCCAACGCCTTGACCATGTTTCCCCACATCGGCACGCTCTATTACTTGGCTGCTTATTAAATGTTTATCTGGTTTGCAAGGCTTTCATATTCCTCCATAAGCTTATTTAATAAAAAAATCCCACCAACTTGTGCACTGAGCTTGTATTAATGCATTCTTCTAGAAATGTGAACATTCTGATACCTCGACACAGACATTCCATTCTGAAGAGCTCCTTCTTCCTTCGAACAGTTCGTGTGTGGAGCTCAATTCTTGCTGATTTGTAGGGAACGCGTTCGATGTGTGTGCTTCAGAAGCTTATTACCTAATATATCCCTTCCGGCAATCTAATTTCATAAACCGCATATACTTTATATGTAACTTTTCCTCCGATTTCGACTCTACAACAATTCTTTTTATACAATTTTCTACCAATTTATAATGCATTCACTTTTTTTTATTCTTTTTTTTTATTCTCTCTTTTATAATTAACTTTAATTTTGCATTAGCTATCAAATGTTTCAATTTTGTTATATTTTTCTACTCTAATTATATATTAGCATATGGTTTGTATTTTAGTTCCATTGTTAGTATCTGCATTATGTTCACCCTAGTTATTATTATTATTTTTCTTTCTTTCTCCGCAATATTGTTCGGTACAGACAAAAGATTGTTTATATCATATTGTAGTATGGCCTAAGATTAATAAATTTAAATTGAATAATATTTTAAAACGGCAACGACAGGTAATCAAATTTCAGTTTCTTCATGCAAATCGTATTGAATAAAACTTTTCCGCATTTTCTCACGCATGTTTTTTCAACATCATAAGAAAATAATGAAGAATATCATGCGTACTTGGGGGCAGCGAGCCCAAACGTTTCGGGGAGTCGCTTTTACACCCGCTGACGAGTTACGCCGCGAATAATGTTTTGCTTTTATAAAAATATTCTTAATTAAGAGAATAATAGAAGAGGTCTATTTCCAAATTGGTTTTTGAAAAAAGGAATAAAAAAGATATATTCTTCACAACTAGACTGCGAGATGCTAGTTTTTTTTTTATATATACCTACCTTCCTCTCTTATCGCTCGAGGGATAAGGAACCCAGCATACCCTTGAATTACATCTAATACTAAAATAAAAAGACTTGTTTCAAACCAAGAGCAGTACAAGAGCCTCCTCTCTTTTGTATATTTTTACCTACACATTACTTCCGTAGTTTGCGACAAATATGAAAACTTTGCCTTATAACTTCTGTCAATATAAACAAATTCCTAGCTTCATTTAAACAGGTTGTCCCGTACGTAATGGTAATAATTTTAAGGAATGAATATATTCCTAATTTGGAATCTAAAGCGATTTTCATGGTACTATTACTGCTTCAAAATTACTGCCTAAGTTATTGTATTGTCGCCGAAAATAAAGGTAATTAGTCACAGCAACGTCATCTTTAGATCGCTCTAGTCTAGACATCTTGTGGCATTAGCTTCACCTCTCACGTCAGTTAGAGTTTTTGACAAGACCCACAGTAGCTGGACTACTCTGTCGGATCTCTGTCTGCTTTGCCACATTAAGGCAGATGTCACATTATCCGGAATTCCAGAAATTAAGAAAGCCGAAATACACGCAATCAAATGAGCCATGTCACAGTTCTCTGAAATTCAGTTTTGCTGACAATGATTTTTCAGTTTTGAATTTACTAAAATATTTCAGTATGCTGAATTTTTTCCGTTTGCAGATATCGGTAAAGCATTGTGACTTTTTAATGCTTTCACATTTTCCAAATTTGCAGATTTTGCTGAATTGTCAGTGGCGTGGGTAACATTTGCGAGTACAAGTTCAGAAGATTTTGTAAAAATATTCGACACGGAAAAATTTATTGCGGATATTGAAAAGAGTGAGTATTTCAGGAATACAAAGCGTCAATAGTATATGCGTCGCGATATTAAGGACAAAGCTTGGGAATAACAAGTCTGTCAATCCAGTTCAACAGGAAATTCTCGAAATTCTAAAACGAAGACAAAAAAGCCGGGAAAATTCTCCGAAAAATCCGAATGTATCATTTTTGTTGAGCTTTGCGCAGCAAATGGAGGAAATGACCTCTTTTAAGAGAATGGAGCGTAAGACTGGGATGATTGATTTGTTGAAAAAAGTCAAAAACCAATCCGTAATAATAATAGCTTTTTTTTACATTTCTGCTAATCTAATCACATATTTACAAGGACAACAATCTACGATATTTCATCCGTTTCAAATACCATCATCCGTCCCTCAATAGATTCTCCTTACATATCGTCTCCATATACACTTTCTTCTACTTATGCTGATGGTTTCTCCTGTAAAATATTCTGTATTTACTTTCCATTTAGGGCCGTATTCATAAAACCATTTAATTGAAATTTAATTTAATTTCTATTTTAGTACTCCCGTAAGAGAAGGTTAGGGCTCACTTAAAATTGAATTAAAATTAAATTTGGATAATTTTATGTCATAATAACGCATATATAACTTTACTTTTAATTCAAGTGGACCCCAACCAACTCTATCGGGAGTACTAAAACACTAACTAAATTAATATTAATCCTACCAACCAAATCATTAAAACTGAAAACAACATTCTATAATAATTGAAAAATTTTCTGGATAATTTTTTAATTTCGCGTAAAGTTTGTGAGATTCTTGTTCTACATTTCGATTTAGGTTTAATGGATGCATCCAATATGTTCGATTTTTACAATTAATATCACCGTCAACTAACATTGCGAAACTTCATCTATGAAATTTTTGATAATAGCACCAGTAAATTTTACGTCTAATAATACTAGCTAGGTCCTTACATAATGAAAACATCTACGCCACTGGACAATCT